>VDFB02070158.1:0-31269 GCA_007258455.2 Sequoia sempervirens | reverse complement strand
GTATATTATTTCAATTGCTCATTATTAGGTTGATCATGGCATCATTGGCAAGATTCATTTCATTATGTCTTCATGGAATTCTATGGATGATCTTCATGGTTGTCTCATAATTCTTTGGTATCCATGGTTACAATATATTATTTAGTACATGGCTTTTTGGGTTGTGTCATTTCTTATCTTCATGGCCAGATTAGTTGGTTATTGTATTATACATGAGGTGGAGATGTTTGTATTGTTACACAGTCAGTCTTGTATCCTTGAGTTGGCTACTATAGCTTCATAAGCAATGGTATTGCTTAGTCTTTTGATACCATTTCTTATAAATAGTATTTCGACATTCTTGGGCCTTCACATGTTATATGGATCTACATTTCATATTCATTTATATCTTGGCATATGTTTACTTGTGATATAAGTTGGTCGGCTTAAGATATTTCTATTTGTTTTTTAAAGTGCTTTAGCACTTAAAGGCCGACAATATACACTATGGTTAACACTTTTAAAGTGATTGGCAAGGTGGCATTTCCTTGGTTTTTTATTGAAGTTCGATCATGTTTCGAGCTTATACATTGCATAACAGTCAATACATATTTTTTAGAGACATGGATTGTCGGCATATGTATTATACTTGGTTTGCTTACTTGGCAACAACAGTATTATTGTTTAATGAGTATACTGACTATGTTGACTTGGACATCACACGTGGATTATGATTTGGCACTCATTTAATATTTCATTGTGTCGGTGACATGGATTTCAAAATGATTGTAATATGATTTTAGGATTTCAAATTTCATTCATTTTGGTTTGGAGTTTCGATGAAGAAAGAAATAGGGTAAACAAAAGTTTGAACCCTAGCGCCACCGTGCTGGAATTACAATTGTAGGTTGAGCATGTTAGCTGTGGTATTCTGACTTGGATTTCAGTTATGTTGGTCTTTGATGGATGGCAAGATAGTTGGTGGTCTTCGCTTGAGCTGGAAGCGGTAGTTTGGACAAATTTTCATGAAGAACTTCAAGGATTTTGTTTGTAGGTTAAATCCAACATAACAGAGGTAATATCTTAACGATATTGTTTCTTTGAAGTGATAAAGGTGAAAAATGTAATCTTTTGGTTATTTGAAACGATTTCGAATCTTGTTCTTTGAATTTGTTTTTGAAACAAATGTTAAGGAAATGGCTATAGAAATAAATGACAGTTTGTTTGAACTGTATTTTTCAGTTACATTTTTAGAAACCCTAACTCGAGGGTCTGGTTCTTGACTCAAGGTCTCACATTTCAGTTACAAGGGTTTCATGTGCTCTATATAAACATGGCTTTAAACCATTGTTCAGATGGGATGTATGAGGAAAATACAAAGCATTTGTTGGTCATATAATTGTTATATCTACAATATGTGAGAAAAGGAAAGAGGGTTTTTATTATGTGAAAGCTCTGGTTCTTATAACAGAGATATCATTCAAAATTATGAGAAATTATTGTGGTACGGTTATGAACATTACATATTGTAGATGGAATCTTTGAAAATCTTTTATGTTTTTGTATTCAGTTGTGATTTTAGGACTGCAAATGTAAATGCAGTTGTAAGGTCATTTTTGTATACACAATTTAGGCAGTGACTTTGTAAAGGAGTTGGTGCTTCAGAATTTAGGCAGAGTTGGTGCTCTTATGAAGTTGGTGCTTCAAAAACTTGTTATAGAGTTGGTGCTCTTTGATTAATGAAAATGAATTTTTAGCGAGTGGTTTTTTATACCCCAAAAGGGTTTTTCTACTGAGGAAATCTTTGTGTTATGTGATGTTATTTGTCTCTCATTTAGTTTCATGTTAATGTGCTCATTTAGTCAATGCTCTAATTCTTTTAGTGTGTTCAAAAGGTTCATATATCAAAATGTTCAAGTCTATCATGCAAAGTTGAAATTGTTCAAATTTGATCTTAAAAAACCTTCCATAAAGCAAGTTAAATATGCATTAGGCAAAGTTGTAGTTTTGTTTCAAAAGCATAAATAAGATTGTTCACACATTAATTGAACAATATCATATGAGGTGTAAATGTTAGTCAAGTTTCATGTCAATCTAATATAAAGTGTTAATAGTCACTTGCATAAACAAATCTGCTACATTGGGTTAACATTAGTCAAAAGTTTCATTGTGTATTCAAAGTCGAAAGTTAAAATTATTTCACTTGCCACCTACCCCCGCTCTCAGAGTGAATCCACTTCCAATAAGAGAATCTATGAATAACAAGAAAATGACAACACATATGTTACACATTATATAATCAATTTCTTATTATTTATTATTTAAGAAAAGTATTTGAATTTGGACAGTATCAAATAGTGATAAATTATTCCAAATACTTGACCTCATACCAATATTCATGTGCATTACGATCAATCAATAGAATTGAAACAAAATAATTTTAAAATATTAAATTAAATATAAAACAAATATATATTGAAAAACATAGTAAAACAAATTTAATTCTGCCTATTGATTCATTCTTAACGGATAATAAAACTTACAGAATGCATTAATATACTGCCTTCAACAGAAACTAATAATGCTATGATATGTTCTATTAATGAGTAAAACTATTACAAGTATGTATTCTCCCTTACATGGCCCTCCGACAAGAAATGCCAGAGGTGAGGCAAAGGTTATTCCACGCACCCAATCTTAGCTTATGTGCTCTTTTAGACTTTAATGATCGTAAAATCTAGCCACTAACAATTTTAAAATCAATTTAGACAGGTAAATAATGGTTTAAGAATACGATGTACTATCTGGTAGCTTGTGTGGTTCATACTCGATCTTCACCCAATGGATAACATCTGCTACCTTTTAAACAAGCGCTCGAGGGATCTTCAATGGAATATATACATTTTGATTTCAGAGTATGGAAGAAGAGAAGCGGCAGCTCCATGTTATGATGGTTCCTTGGCTTTCATACAGCCACATGAGAGCCTTCTTAGAGCTGGCCAAGAAATTGGGTGCTCAGGGTCTCAAAATTTCCTTCCTCTCCGCTCCCCTCAATATCAGATGGATTAAGCAGCAGATAACGCAGCTACACCCCATCCCAGAAATCGAACTGCTGGAGCTTCCACTGCCCTCAGTAGATGGGCTGCCCGTAGGTGTTGAGTCAACTGCAGATTTGAAGCAAGGAGGCACATTTGACCTGCTTATGAAAGCCATGGACGGTTGGCAGAAGCCATTCGAAGCCCTGTTGGAAAGGAGTTCTCCGGATTTTGTAATCCACGATGTGACACAGTACTGGGCTTCTGGGTTCGCCGCCAAACTGGGCATTCCCACCATACTTTTCCTTGTCATTTCGGCCGCAAGTACAGGATTCCTTCTAGGCCAAGAAGCCACAAAAGTCCTAGATCTCACAGTGCCGCCGCCTGGTTTCCCCTCGGCGCACATCCGCCATTCATCGTTTGTAGCACGAAAGTACCTGCATTTACTCCAGAAGGAAGGTCACATTGACATGGCAGAGCGGTGGAGCATGTGTTTTAAGGGTAGCTGGGTGATAGCCTTCAATACGTGTGCAGAATTAGAAGGAAAATACTTGGAGTATTTACACAGAATCAGTGGCAGACCCGTGGTTCCCGTGGGGATACAGATGCCCGATCTAACGCCGCCACCGGCAGATGACCGTTGCTTGGCCTGGCTGGACGCGCAGCAGCCCCGTTCAGTGGTGGTCGTCTCCTTTGGCAGCGAATGTGTTCTCAGCCTACAGGAGCTCGCTGCCTTAGCGCTGGGCTTAGAAGAGAGTGAACTACCGTTTCTCTTTGTTCTTCTCCACCAGATGGCCGCTGCATTGCCCCAGGGCTTTGTGGGGCGCACACGAGGAAGAGGACTTTTGGTGACGGAATGGGCGCCGCAGTTGCACATTCTCGCCCATTCTTCTGCGGGAGCGTTCCTCACTCATTGCGGGTGGATCTCAGTATCTGAAGGATTAAGGTTTGGGGTGCCATTTGTGACTCTTCCACTGCAGTACGAACAGGGCTTAAATGCTAAGCTCATAGCCCAGGAACTCGAGTTGGGGGTGGAGGTCAGGAGAAATGAGGAGGATGATTCTTTTTCCAAGGAAGACATCACTAAAGCTCTACGTACATTAATGGTGGAAGAGGAAGGGAGACATATCAGATCTCGCGTTCAAGAGATTAGTGCAGACTTGACCAGGAACGATTGCCAAATCTATCGGGCAAGCATCCACAATTTCGTTTCTCTGATCAAACAAAAATCGTCCTGCAAATAGACTATTTCGTAGTACCAGCACTGCGATCAAATGGTACGATAGCATCAATATTTATGCTTGTATTTGTTAAATACTACATATTTACACTTATTTCTGTTATTGTTATTAAAGCCACTTGTTTCAGAGCTGCTGTAAGATATTATCCCTTGCAGTGGTAGACTGCAGTTGTCTTTCTTATAATTGCATTTTTTTTAATATTTATAAAAAAAAAATAGTTTGTATATGTATATTTTGGTTTCACAATAAATATATAGTCCATATCTACATATAGTGTGCGATTTGAGCCTTGAGCCTTGAGCCTTAAACAAGTTTCATGTCTGCAAACCAGAAAAGACAAGTTTTAGCTGCCGTTCAGTGATAAACCAGTTGCTATTTAGTGATAAAATCCTCAACTAATTGCTATTTAATGATAAAATCTTCAAACTTATCAAGTAAAATCCAGAATAAATATTAATTTATCTAACCCAAATGAAAGGTAACAAAGAAAAAGTTCTTCCAAATAACAGAAATAGTAGTTGATTAATATGGAATTACCAAGCATAAAACATCATATTTAAGTCATTTACCAAAAAATGGGGACAAACAGGAAAACTCTGCAACCAGGTCCACACCAGAGTTCCAAATATCCCTCTTCTGTTTGCAATCAGCTCCACCATTGACGAACTCTTCACAGTTATAACCATCTCTGCCTCCAGGAAATCTGGGACAAAAGAATGAAGCAGAGTATGAGAGGGAAATCGATTATGGACTTGAGGAACACAAACCCAAAATGTTGGGTATTTAATCTTCAACTACTAAGAAAAAGAAAGAAAACGAAAGGCCATTGAAATGTAGAATTTCTGGTACTTTCTGGTCAAATTTTGGCCGATGAAAGAATGGCAACTAGTAATACAGATCAAAATTTTAAATATTATAGAATTCTAAGAAAAAACATTTACCCTGAAGATGTCGGTCTGAAACGCTGATATATAGGACAACTGCTGAGAAGACAGATATTATTTCACATGTCAACTGCACACAACTGGCCACAACCCATGCTCGTGATTGACATGTAAACGTCTGCACACTTTTCATGAGAGAGATGTCTCTAAAGGTCAGGCTATTCCAGTTTCATTAAATTGCCTGACAACCCTTTTTAATTACTCGGCAAGTACTACAAACAGGGATATGGAATATCTACTCCGCCATTAAGGCAAAGGCTATCCAGCGCCCAAAATGGCATGGTAAGGGGGCTGGCATCCATCCATGATATAAACGTACGGTAGAACTGGGAACTGTCAGCCAAGTTTTGATTTTAACCTCAGCTAGTCGCGCATTAACAAAATATACACCAATAGTCGCTTAGTCGTTCATTAAGCTGATTATCACCGACACAAAGCTTTTGATCTAAACAAATCATGATGTCATTGGTCCACATGATGGGAGCGCACTAAATTGGTCTCACTATTTTTTGCCTTTTACTTTCGACAAACACATGTTGAGCCGTGGCATCATATTGATGATGGTTCAAACGAAAGAGGGCGGTAGAACCAGCAAAGTTGCTGTAAAATTGGAGTGATTTGAAATTTCGATGTAGGATAAGAAGCGGCCGCTAGGCAGTCCCCGCACCCCAACCCCAATTATCCTAATGTCAAATTTCAAATCACTTTATTCTTTACAGCAGCCTACTTGGCAAGTTCTCTCGCTTATAACTATAGTTTCGTGGCCACATCATCAAATATGATGCCACATCAAAGATGCTTTTGTCAAGGTGTCCAAAATAGTGAGACCACCTCGCATTACATCATGAGGCTTTGAGCTACCATGTGGTATCACATGATTGGTTGTTTTTTAGATCAAAAGCATATATTTTGTTTAATTATGGGTAGTCAAATCACAACTATTGGACATTATATAAACAACTATTGGGTATTATATTTACGACAGAGGCCAATTATTGGATCAAGACTCTCTCTCCCCTATTATCACAATTCTCACAAATCGGGCTGTTTTTCACGGCTTGCAGTATAATGTAAACTTGTACGTGTTTTTTTAGTCGTAATCTAAACTCCATCTGCACACTTGATTATAACTAAATATATTATTTATTTTTAATAAAATCGTGAAATATGTATATTTGAAATAGTTGTTTCTTGTTTTCAATGAGTAATAATTAATTATTATTTTTAAATAATTATGAAAATATAAAGAATACAATATATTTTATGTCTATATTTAATTTTTTTTTATAAATATTTTTATTTATTAATAGATTATTAATTTTATAATATAAATTTTTAGAAAAACTACTAAATTTTTTTATAAGATAAGTCATATAATATGTAAAATGATGTTAAATTTTCAATTATTAAATATTTAAAATGATTAGAAGTTATTATGTTCATATTTCAATGTGTATGTTTATTAAACATTAATATATAAAAACTACATTAAATAAATGATAGTTGGTGAATAAAGTTGGAAACCTAAAAATATGTTGATTATATATCTTTACAAGTCATTTTTTTTCCTAATTATTTCCAATAAAAAATTATGAAAACAATTAAAATAAGAGCAAAGATGAATAAATAGCAATATTTTGAAAATAAACTATAAAACTATAAGATTAGAAAAAATAAAAATAGGTGAATTTTGCAATCAATTTTCAAATTTCCCATGCACAATTAGATTAAAGATTTCAATTTTGTTTATTAAAATAAATTTAAAATTATTTAGATATTCAAAAACATTAAGAACACCATTTAAATTCTAGTTTTACTTATTGATTTTTCGATTACCATATATTGTTTAAGTAATTGTTATTTATATTTTCTTTTCTATCTATTTTTTAATTTTTTGACAATTTCAAAATCATAAAAAACAACTCTTTATTAACTATTTTTAAATATAATCTAATTTATTATTTAACAATTAAAAATTAATTTTGACTAATAAAATAATAAATCTTATTTTTTAATAAATGTAATGTAAAATTACTCTAAGCATGAAACAAAATAATATTTTTCATTTTTAGTTTGTCTCTATTTTTTCTATATATATATATATATATATATATAATGTTAAAATTAATTACAAATATTCCATCCAATTATATTCTTCCTAGATATGTTTCTTAATTAAAATTGAATTAGGCAAAAAAAAAAAAAAGATTTGTAGAGATATATAATCAACATATTTTTAGGTTTCCAATTTTATTCATCAACTATCATTTATTATGTAGTTTTTATACATTAATGTTTAATAAACATACATATTGTAATATGAACATAATAACTTCTAATCATTCTAAATATTTAAAAATTGAAAATTTAACATCATTTTACAAGTTATATGACTTATCTTATAAAAATATTTACTACCTTTTCCAAAAATTTATATCATAAAATTAATAATTTATTAATAAATAAAAATATTTAAAATAAATATTTATCAAAAAAATATGAAATATAGACACAAAATATATTGTATTCTTTATATTTTCATAATTATTTAAAAATAATAATTAATCATTACTCATTTAAAACAATAGAAACAACTATTTCAAATATACAAAGTTCATGATTTTATTAAAAATAAATAATATCTTTAGTTATAACCAAGTGTGCAGATGGAGTTTACATTACGGTGAACAAATGTACAAGTTTACATTATACTACAAGCCGTGAGGGAAAAAAAGTCAGGAATTTAGGCAAAATTGTGATAGTTGTTGACAATTAAATTTCACCATTAATACTTGCTAACGGTGGATGACCTGGGCCCACTTGGTTTCCCTTAGCGGCAGGCTATGAACGGGCGTTAAAATCAAAACTTGGCTAACAGTTCCCAGTTCTATCATGTGTTTATATGCTGGATGGATGTCGATGGATGCCAACCCCCTTACCATGCCACTTTGGGGGTTGGATAGGCTTTGCCCACCATTAAGGGAGAGGGGGCCTAAAGTAGGGTGGGAGCTTATAGTGGGGACGAAAGTAGTCCCATGTGGGCCCCACAGTAGACCGTCTTAATATGCAAATGTAAATCTCTTTTAACCCACAAAGTCAACAAAGGTACTTGATTCACTATATTGTAAAAATTGTATTATAATTGGTTTATATTTGTCATTAACACAAATGATTTCTCCTAGTCTTACATATCAGAGAATATCCAAAGCACCTCTGACACCACAAACATACAACCCAAACTCATTCTAACTGGTCCATAGCAATACAACTTGCAGCCAAGATAAACAATTAGTATAACCCACACTCCCCTTTAACATCACCACTTGCATTAACTCACGCCCACTATTATATGTCAAGTGGCATGAGGAAATCAACTATGGGCTACAAATGTCCCATCAGCCAAATCCAATCCAACCCACCCCCTGTCCCATTGTGCCATCAATACAACACTGAAATGGAAAGAAATCATTCACAACTGTCCCATCTATCAAATCCATTCGCATGACAACTGGTTCAAACTTTAGTTTTGCCACTTGCAACCACCAAAAAAAAGGCAGTAAGGCCACCACATTCGCCAAAACAACAAACAAAAACTGCACGCCATAAATACATACAAATAATTTGATTGAAGGCACCCAAAATAAATTTCAAATTTGAAAGAGGACAATCGAAATTAAAGACTCCATACCAAACAGTGTTGAACATATAAAGAGATTTTGAAATTCAAATTTGCATTTCCATTAAGCATGTCTCACATTCATTTTCACTACAACGTCTTCCTAGAGGCAGAGGAACAAAGGGGAGAAGAAGAAGCAACACGAACAACACACTATCAACATTCAGGTACTTTACAAAAAACACTCTTTATGCCTACAAATGCCAATCTCAGACTTCTTCTTTTTCATTTTAACTATTCATGTACATACGGGAATATGTAGTACAAAGCATGGTAATGTTTCTCATGAAACCCTATTACTCAACATCTAGGGTTTCAACTTACACTGTTTCTAAATGTCCAACAAGTTCTTTTCATTTTCTGGGTTCTTCTTACATTATTATTGTTTCCCAATATACATGTGCTATATTGACTGTAAAAGTTATGTGACCCTCAAATCTATAACTCAATATCTGGGGTTTCACCTTACAGAGTTTGTGTATGTTAAGTCGTTTATAGACTGTTTGCTAGACTTTTCAAAATGGATGCCAATATAGATTAGTTCTACACACCCTAACTATTTTTTTAGCATATGAAAGTGACAAATATATCAGGTGTTTCAACTTCATCTATTTATGATTGTCAATTAATTTTAGTTAAATTCTTGCTATTTTTGTTACATTTTATGTGTCTAGCTATATAAATCAATTATTTGCACTGTAAATGTTTGTCACCCACTCTACCTGTTTAAACTTAACACTATTATGGATGCCAATGCTTTCCACATCCTTAGATTCTAATTGTTAAACCCTATGTGATTTTTGAAAAAGGCCATGTAACTTTTTGCATGGCAATGCCATTATTGCAATTGATTCTTTCAAACTCACTATTTGGGGTTTCAACTAATACTGTTTATGATTGTGTATGAATGTTAAATTTCAACGTTTTCATATACCAAAAACTTGTAACTCATTATCACAGTGTTTCATGCTTGATGCCTCTTGATGAATGGAAATGAAATTCAGTTATCTACATTGTTAGTTCTATTCGATTTTATGGCATTACACAAATTGCTTTCATTTCAATCAAATAAGTATTAAACATGTCCAATTCAAACAAAATAGTATGATACAATAAAACTTCAACACTTATCAAATTTACCATTATAAACTATTGGCTAACACAGTAAAGGAATTCAAAAAAACAAGCATGTATCACTATGTCTTTAAGGGTGTCTAATGGTGTTTCTTATCATTGTTTCAAACATGTCTCAATAATGTTTGTAGGTTCAATATAAAGTTGATATGAGGTCCAAGCCAATGAAGAAGAGAGCCACAACAAGGTGGCCTACAAGTCAATGAGGGGTTTCATTCCCCCCTAAAGAACAAAATGTAGAAGCGGAGACAGTTGTCCTTGTTACTGCTCCATTAGGCATGCGGACAACAACATCACCACATTGGGAATTGACAATGAATGAAACAGTTAATCATCAAACAAATGACATGGTGGATGGCTTGACTCTTCCCTAAGCCCCTGCCCCACTGTTTTGGTTGGCATATGGATATATGAAGGAGGGTAATGATAGTCCAAGTCTTCCATCACCCCCCAGGCCCAACTCTCTTGGTTGGTTGACAGAGATACAGATGAGGGTTATGATGCTTTAAGCCTTCCCTTGACCCCTACCCAACCATCTTAGGCGGCGAATGGAGCCAAAAAATTGGGTATTGTCTTGCAGTGCGAAGAAAAGCAAGGAACCTATTCATTTCCTTCTCCACCTAACACTTTTGCGATACCTCAGTTGGTACATTACTATGTAGATTTGAGCAAGGAAATAGAGCAGAAGGAGGAGGAAGACAAAGCTATAAAGCAACAAGATAGGAAGGAGCGAGAGCAAAAGGAGCAAGAGAAAGTTCAAAGGATACAAGATAGGAAGGAAAGAGAGCAAAAGAGGGACCAAGACCGAGTTCAAAAGAAACAAGATAAGAAGGAAAGGCAAGACAAGATGGAGCAACATAGGGTTCAAAAGAAACAATATAGGAAGGAAAGAGAAATCAACTGGGCCCATAGGTTAGTGCAGCGAGAAAGACATATAAGTAGACCTACAAACCCATTTGCACACAACCATGCCTTATTTTGGGATATATTGAACATATACATCCCTCTATTTGGGGAGTTGAATTTCAATTCAAGTGCCAGCCCAAATTTAGGTTGCACTCCACTCTTCGTTGCAAATAGTTGTTCAACACCATTGCATCTAATTAAAAATCAATTTACAAATGCAAATCCAAATCATGGAAGGACAACTCAGAAAGCACAAGCAAGAGACGAGAACACATCTCTAGATGTTTATCTTGGCATGCTTGATTGATGTTGGGATGGACCATCACTACAACTATATGACTGATTGGCTACTTTTTTGCTATGTATTATGGGCTGCAATATATAGTTCAATTGTTTGCTATTTAATTTTGTTGTTGGGGACCAAAATACCCTGATATTAAGTAGATAAATTTTCCTGCCACATCACCTTGCCACTTGTGCATCGGCCCATATATTATTTATTTTAAAAAATCAATCACCTCGGCCCCTGTCAAGCATCTTTTACATCGACTTTTCCAAAACTGGCCATTTTTTCCCTCTGCCAGAAAGTGGAGCCCACCCAACTCCTTAATCAATGAACACATCTACGTATAGTGGATCGGACAACCGCATGTAGACGATAGCCTTGCCACCCTCTACCAACAGTTTAGTGCATTAAACGCTCGTTGCCTCCTTCATTTCCTCCACTGACCAACTTTCCTTACACCTCACTTCACATTTACTTGGTCTGTCAAGCAAGTAAATCAAAGATCAAGGTTCATTCAATGCTCCAAATTCTCGTATATCCTACTCATTCTCATTCCTTTTGTTTGCAAACATTCTCGACTTCTCATTTTATTTCACACTATAACTTGTTCGGCCATGCATTGGGGAGGCTTCTTTTCACCAAAGCATATTTAGTATTAAACCATGTTGCATACATTGACAATTTTTAAAGTATAATGATACATAGTTTAATACTTAGATGCTCTTCTGAAAAATAAGTCTCGTCAATGCTATAACCTCCAATGTCACTACAAATTTCTGTCCTATAATATGTAAATGTTGCCACCATTTTGCACATGCTTATATTTAAGATTTGATATCAAATGGATCTATTTATTGGTTTATTAAATGGATATGTTTATGGGCCTAATTAGCAATATGATGTCCATTTTGGCAGTGTAGTGTGATTGCTTGTTAATGGAAGTCTTCTTAATTATAATACATCTTTGTTTATGGTGATTGCTTGATTGGCCTAAAATGTACAACACACTTCGAATAACTATTGAATGTATACAACATTATGCATTAACAACCACTAACAATCACTTGAATATTCAAATAGTCATGTACACAACACTGGCAACATCATTTACCTGATATAGAATGTATAAAGTGCAACAACCTCCTTTGTATAACATAATGGAATTGGCGATGGGATAGTCTTGCCTCTTTGTATGAAAATATTGGTTGTGTTGTAATGTAAGTGGTGATATATTAGGGAAGTATGAAATTGGTGCCATTCGATGTAAGAAAATATTGGCAGTGATGTGATGGAAGTGATATTATAGGGGAGTGTTGGTTATACTAATTGTATATTTTGGCTACATGTTTGAATGCTACATGGCAATAACAAGCAATATGGCTTGTATGTTTGTGGTATCAGATGTGCTTTGAATATTCTATGACATGTAAGACTGTGAATAACTATTTGTGTTTGGGACAAATATAAACCAATTATAATACAATTTTGGCGGTACAGTGATTCGAGTACCCTTGTTGACTTTCTTGGTGAAAACTATTTTACAATTGCATATTAAGGGGGTCCTATATACCCTATGTTTGGAGGTCCACATGATACTGTTTACAATTGCTTACATAAATTATTTTGCTTACCAAGAATATAGAATTGCTAGACTTGGTGAGGCATATATATATATATATATCTGTGTGTGTGTGTACATATATGTTCAAAGTTGACCCACCCTACTTCTATTCATCTGTATGTGCATACTTTAGTACATATACTGTTATACATATGTGTACACACACACACACACACACACACACATGTACAATTATGCATAAACATACATATATGCATATACATATATAAACGTATGTACATATATGCATATACAAGCATATGTGCATATACATATTAAAAGCATAGGTGGCATGGTCATGTGGTGGGCAATTCAATGATGACAAATTTTGGCTAACTATGACATGAAAGAAACATAAGAAATAGTAACCCATTTAAGATAGAGTGATGCTAGAAAGAAGCATTATTTTCCTTGAAAAATAAAGTGTGTTTAAGAACACAAAAATTTTAAGTGTTCATAAACACCCTACATGCTATACACTTCATCAAGCACATTCTGCATGCACCAAGAAAGCCATAAAATTCTTTCTAATTAAGAAACACCAAAAGAATATGATCAAAATAAGTGAGACAAAAAAAAAACATTTGCTAGTAGGAGAAAGTGGTAGAGCCTTAGTGAGGTTAGAAACCTCACCTGCATAGTATGGATTTGTCTGATGTTGCATCTTGTTGCACTCACCTTTATCCTGCTTGCTACAAGAACAAATGAAAGGAGGGATCTATCAATACATCAAGAAGATTACATAAAGAATATTTCTCAAATGTAAGCAGTGCTTAGCTTAATACACATAGAATATTAGAAAACTATATAGCTTTCAATTGCAACTCACCATTGGCGAAGCTTCAAAGGAACAATGGGGTACGTTGAGTGCGTTGAACATGTAGTTCTTTGCACGCCGATGAAGCAGAGTGAACAAGACACAATGGCAAGCTGTCAGCCTAATATACCATAATCTCTATGATATATATGTACACCCACACATATATAATATGTATACATACATATATACATATATGGAAACATACATATATATATGTACAATTATGCATACATACATACATACATACATACATACAAGCCATATTACTTGTTAATGCCCTGTAGCATTAAAACACGTAGCCAAAATATAAAATTAGTATAACCTACACTCCCCTATAATATCTCCAATTGCATTACATCGCGGCCAAGATTTTCTTTCATGGACATATGAATATGGAAGTGAGTTTCTGGTAAATGGAAATTGGAATAGATTGAGAAATGCTCCATTTAATTTGTAAATCTGTAATGGTGGTTTCTTATGGAGTTTTAAATTTGTGTCCTTTTTCAAAATTGAAAACTTGATTGGAATCATTCAATTGCATAGATTATATCTATTCATGGCGTGCAATCTTTGTTTGTTTCTCGAGCGATTAACACATTGTTTATGGTGGTTGCATGTGGAAAAAGAGGATAAGGTATATATATTAAAGGCAGTGGCAAATTAAATATATGTATGTGATATATATATATATAATTTGCCACTACCTTTAATATTTTGTTGTTATGGTCAATCGTTAACTATGCAATATGCCTTTAATTCTTTTTGTGTTATACTATAATGTGATAATGAGTTAAATTGTTTTCATTTCCATGTTTGTTAGTAACAATCAAATAAAGAAAGCATTTCATAGACATAATTCTTGTGCACGGAAGCACAAACGAATACAATTGGAGGTGAGTCGTGGTAAATGGAAATTGGAAAAGATGGAGATGTGCATTCTTTAATTTGTAAATCTCTTTATATTTTCAATGTTGGTTTGGTATGGAGCCTTTATTTTTATGGCAGAATATGTTTGAATAAAAACACAACTTAACTCAATTTGATATTTGTATATACCTGAAAATAAATAAATGCAATTTGCAGAGTGAAAGTTTGTGCATTGTCGAAGAAGCAAATACAAGTGCATTGCAAATAACCCTGTAATTGTGAACCAGTCATGACAAAAGACAACATGACAATAGGCATGAGCTTGATGCATAGAGGCTTCATGAAACATTTGGCACTCTTGACCCCTTCCTCCTTGATAACATCAATGGTTTCGTGAAGCCTTTGTGCATCAAGCTCACTCCTCTTGTCATTATATGTATATATATAATTACATTTACATATGTATATCTAATTATATATGAATACATACATAAACACAATAATACACACACACACACACACACAATTTCATATTTATGGGCACATGCACAAGTGGCAGGGCGACAGGGTGGGCTAAATATGAAATGGTGCTTGACAGGTGTTGGGGTGATCGATTTTTTCAAAAAACCAATATGGGCTGATGCACAAGTGGTAGGGTGACATGGCGGGCTAGTTTATATATATATAATTATAATTATAATAACTATATATATATAATTATAACTATATATATATCTATATATATACACAAATATATATCTATATAGATATCATATAGATATATATACATATATATATATATATATAGTCGAAATGGCATAAAAGATTCAAAATGAAAACAAGCAATCCCATTTTCATATTTGGGAATAACAAAAAATTAATAGAGGAAATTTTCAAAGTTAAAGTTCCTGCAATGTTGAACGCAGGAATACAAGTGCATGGCAAAAAACCATGTAATTGTGAAGCAGTCAAACGGTATCCATGTTTATGTATTATTTTTTTATTCCATGCACAATATGTATATATATTAAAGGCATTAATACATATATAGGAACAAAATAATATATTTTCATGGCATATTAACATCGGGATGAAAACAAGGGAATCCATTTTCATATTTGGGAATAACAAAGAAATATTAAAGGCAAATTGCATAGTTAAATAGTGTGCATTGTGAAACAGAGGAATACAAGTGCATGACAAAGAACCCTATACTTTTGAACGAGTGAAACCCTTTCCAATGTTTGGTAGTAAGTATGAAATGAGAAAGGAATTTCATAGACATTACTATTGTGCATGGAAGAACATAATAATACATAAACATGCCATAATATCTTTGAAATGAAATCCAGTCATACAATTTTCATATATTAGAATAGCATGAGAATATTATAAGGAAATTGTAGAGTTAAACATGAATGTAAGTGAATGGCATTAACCGATCCTATGGACATTTTTCAAAGAAAAATTGAAGTGTCTCCCGCTTCTCTCCGTGAATCTACACCATCGTAAAGATCTCGGGCCAGCTCGCTCCAACGCCGACTCAACGGAGCAAAAGGAGTCCGGTTTATGCCGAAGTTATGGCTACCAAAACCTTGCCAAAACTAGGAACAGAGGGCGCCCAGAAGCTAAAAATGATTGTTTCAAAATTGACGAAAAGCAGCCATTAAGTCGGCGGGCTCGGTTGAGACGATTCCGACGGGCGCTTCGCTTTCGCTGGAACCGGCACTCCGAGGTTCAAAATACACCGGGTCAAAGTTTGCAGTTTGGAATTTGTGGTCCGGCGGTAATGCTGATGACGTCATCATCCATATAGATGACATCAGCGTGCGGTACGAAATCTGAAATGGACCAATCGGAAGTTGACATCGCGGCAACTGGTGACGGCCCGTATACATGCCGACGGGCGCTGATAACGCGGCGTGACGCCGAAGGTCAACGACCGCGAGTTGACACGCGGTCCTTTCGTGACGCGGAGTCGGGCCAAGATACCGGGCCGCTATTACACATGGCAGACATGTCGGCAAAAGATAACCGCGCAAGACATTATCGGCCGAAGTCCGAAGCCACACGACATTCATTCGGACGGGCGCCATTACCACGCAGACGGGCCAAGCAGCATCGCCACTGGCACCTCCCTCAAAAGCACGCGGGTCTCCTATTTCCACCTGTAGGGTAAAATGAAGTTTTGTTTATATTGTTAAGGAAAAGGTTTCAACGGTCGGCATGAGCTTCGAACAGCGGACCTTCCATATGCGAGTTTTCCGGGTAGCCAATCCGCCAATTATTGTGCCGTTATCTATGTTGGGTAGGCGTTTGGTTTTGTTATGGAAGTTGTGAATATTGGCTATTTAAAAGCCAGCGGCCGGGTTGGAACCCGCGACCGCCGGCTAACAAAATGCTATAGTCACCGCTACGCCATTGATCCGGTTTAAAACATATGTGGCATTTGTTTGTTTTGTTAGGTGGTTAACCCGAATGCCCTATTCTAAAAAGAAAACAAAATAACAATTCCCCTATTTCAAGATTAGTTAAAATCTCCTAAGCCCGAATAAATGATAACAAGGGGCTTAAATTTATTTTGGGGGTTATTTTTAAAGATTATTATGTAAAATAGGGGAGATTTAGTTGTTTTTAAGGGAGATATGGAGGTTTTCAAATATTTGATTTGTATTTTGGAGAGATAAGGTGAATATTTCCAAATCTTTTGGTTGAGGGCCAAATTGAGAAAATTCTTTGCATGTAAGGGGCTTGAGGAGAGTAATCAAGCTTTTGACAGTATTAAAGTCTTGATCACTGAGGGAAACACGGAAGAGAGGGTTCCTGGCGAAGAATTTTCAAGCCATTAAGCTGATGCTCTGAGCCCTCAAGTATGTCATTGAACCGGATGGTCTTGGTGCATCATTTGTAATTGATTTGGAGATTAATCGGATCAGTCACACTCTATTGGAGTGGACCTGGAGACGTAGTCACTCTCGTGACGAACTCCGAAATCAAACACTGTTTGCACTTCTCTCTTTCTCTCTTTCTGTCTCTCATTTCTTTTCATTCTGTTATAATCACCTTGATTACGTTCATTCTGTTATTTCCTTAAGTTAATTTCATTTTAATTAACTTGAAATAATCATTGTAAAAGCATTGTAAAAGTTTAAGCATTTAAACTGCAATCTAGTCTAGATCCTGCTACAGATCATTAACCATCAAAATGATATACACTAAAACCGTATGAATATTTCCTAGTGAGAAGAAAATATATTGTATCTATTTTGATATTTGGGAATAACAAACAAATGTTAAAGGGATACTACAGAGTTAAAGTTTGTGGATTGTGAAAGCAAGAACCCCTTAATTTTGAATGAGTGAAACCCTTTCCATGTTTGGTAGTATGAATGAAATGAATAATTTATTTCGCAGACATTACTATTGCACATGGAAGAACATAATAATACATAAACATGACTGAATATCTTCAAAATGAAAACCAGTCATACCATTTTCATATATCTAAATAACATGGGAATAATATAATGAAATTGTAGAGTTAAACACGAATGCAAGTGCATGGCAGAAACCCTCAAAATGATATACATCAAAACTGTATGAATATTTCCCTAGTGAGAAGCAAATATATTGTATCAATTTAGATATTTGGGAATAACAAACCAATGTTAAAGGGAAATTGCAGAGTTAAAGTTTGTGCATTGTGAAAGCGAGAACCCTATAATTTTGAAAGATTGAAACCCTTTTCCACTAAATTGAGGGATATTAGGTGTAGGTGGAAGGTATGGTCGAGGAAAGGGGATGGATGTTGGCATCTATTTTTCTTGCATATTATTTCTAGTATTATATGTGTGAGAAACTATGTGATAAGTTGGTTGCTATGACAAATGATTACTAGAGAGTTGTTTTGTAAAGTTTAGGAGGCCCTATAAAGAGAGGTTATTTAGGAGGTCCAATAATTAGAGGACTTCCTAAGGTCCAATAATTAAAGGATATCTAAATGTTAATTGAACATTCATAACCTCAATGGAGTTTTTACTACTTGTTGGTAATCTTCTATCGATGAGAGATTTAATGTCACCTTAGCATCTTCATCTATGTAATCCATCTTACTATATTTTGAAAGAAATGTATCAATGAGTTCATCATCTTGTACCACAATATATTCCGAAGTAGGAGAGGTATTTGGGAAGAAACAAACAAGATTCTCATGGCACATAATGATTGGATCTTCTAACACCAAGATACCTTCTTCACAAGTAGGTGAGACATCAAGATAAGAATAAACATGATTTTCATGAGTATCAATGATTGCATTTGTTGTCCTTTGGTATGTTGGGCCTTTAATGGATGGCCTAGGTGAGATGAATTCCTCAAGGGTACCATCTAACATATCAAAGTCATTGCAGCTATAAGGATTGGTAGGTATGTAATGCACTTGTACAAAGAGATCGAACATTATCAGATAACTATGCTTTCTCCAAGATTAATCATTAATTTACGAATTTAAATCATGTTTGCACTTATTACTACAAATTAGAATTAAAAACAAACCTACAGATCTACTGCAAACCCAAATATGGAAATCAAAGTCTAGATTTGCAAAAAGGTAGGAGATAATAGTTTGTACCTAAAATCTAAGACAAATTTATCTGGACTAAGGCACAAGTATTCCCTAGTTTGGCATATTTTTTTTTTGAACTTCATGTTTTGAGGCTTTGTGGATAGATAATAGATATATGTGGATGTTTTGGTTCAAATATAAAACTAAATTTTCTATTGTTTTGATTGGTTTTGAAAATGCAATGTATTGAAATGAACCAAGGATTTCAAATTTTGCAATAATGAAAGCTAATTTAACCTTTAACTATGCAATATTTCAAAAAATTCAGATAACTCACCTACAAATTGATAATTTTTAGCATTGAAATGAAACAATTTCTAACAAATTTACACCAAATCAAGTAAAACGACACTTTCTCTTTCAAATGTAAAGAAATTTTTTATAAAAAAAGGCTATAATTTTTATAATTTTGACAATATTTGTACACTTTTTTAAATATAAAATTTGCTAACAAATTAGAAGATCTAACTAATATTCAAAATGTTAGGTTCACCAAAAAAAATTGTTGGAAAAGGGATCCTAGGTCCAATGCATAGATCATTAACATCAATCCTTTTTCAAAGAACATTAGGATGTAAATCGACAAGGAGAATTAGATTGACTTCCAACCTAGAAGGTGAGTCAATTAGCCTTGGATTTGATCCTCAAATTCCTTGGCAATTGATTGGGATTTTTTTTTTTTTTACGTAATTAGACTATGAGACCTTATCTAAAAATGCAATATTTTGTAATAGTAAAACTATAAAACCAAATTATGAGACCAAATCTTTAAAGAGTAGAGTATTGTGCACATGTGGTCTAGATCTAAGATGATTTTTGGTGGACTAGGGTGCAAGGACACACTAGTCCAGGTGTCTAAATTGAAATCTAATTTTGTAGTTCTTAGATCCTCAATCTATAACTTCTTCCTTCTAGATCTCATTGTCAGATCTTTGCCTATTGTCATCATATTTTAGTTTTTATATCTTGTCAAGTCATAGGGTTTGAATGCATCAATCAGTGAATTATCTTCAAATATTCCTTCAATCCCCTTCAAATTTGTACTTGGACATTCAAAAGGAGAGGAAGGGTTTTTCCATATAGGGGCTTGTACTAGTCAATCTTTGTGTTGGTGTTTCCACCTCTACAATGGAAAAATTGATGATAAAGAGAGCTTATCCTTTTGAGGATAGAGGACAAATGATAAATGAATGATGAATCAACAATTGGATGCAAGTCACCACTTAGATCTGATATCCTTGAAGGACTGAAGTCATGCACATCTCCTCAAGGCTTGATTGCAATTTGGCAAGCTCCAAGATTGCTTTGAAGACCTACTAATGTTAGTACTCATAGAACAAATGATCACAAAAGATTAATGGAATTACATAAAACATGATGAATTCTTGAAATGATGCTTGACCAAAGATAATGCTGCGATAACGCTCATAGATTTGCTCTTGACTACCCTTGATAGATTTTAGGATATTCACTTTGCTCTCCTTTCATAAATTTCCTCCTTAATCCTCAAAATGAGAAGAAAACATGATTAAATATGTATTTTAATTAATCCTTTTTGGTAGGGGCTGAGCTAGGATCGTTTTCAAATCATAAAAGCTAGGCAATTAAAATTGAGAACATTCAAAAAATTTCTTTTTGAACTAGGGTGCCTTGCACCCTTGTCAAGTGCTTTTTCTTTGGCACAAAATTGTCAAGATGTTAGGGATTTAAATATATTTTATTCATCTGATCCCAAAATTGGTAAATTATTATTATAATTAAAGTTATAGGAAAAATAGGGTGTCACTTGGTAGTGTAAAATTGTCAAGGTTGACAATTTATGATGCTATAGATTGCTCTATTCAAACTAGCATAATAATTGTAGTGTGGGTATATTTTTTGAAGGAAAACAAACAACATAAGATTACTTGTAAGTGGATTGTTGAAGAATAAAGGCAAGGCTTCAATTTATAAATATTTGGTGTAATAAATGGAGGGCTTTCAAAATGCAATATGAGAAGGAGGGTTGAGATTGAGTGAGAGGATTGAGGGATTAGCCTTGTGACAAGTCTTAGGAAAATGATATTTGGCATGGGGAAGAGGGATACTTGTGTGAGAGCATATAAGGAGGATCATGAGATTGACAAGTGGAGAAGTTTTGGCAAGTGTGAGAGGAGATAAAATCTAGGAGAGTGACATGTGGGAGAAAGGGGAAAGTGTAGGGTGGCTACACATGTGTGGGAGGATCTCACACATGTGTGAACAACTAATAAGGAGTTTATTCAAAGGATGAGGTGGAGGGTGATGGAGAATTATGCATGCTCACACATACGTAAGCATAGAACAAGGGGGACACTTGGCACATGATAGCAAGTTTGATGATTTAGAAGAATATAAAATTAGAGAAAATTCTAAGAAAGTTTAATTATTAATTAACTTAGAAGAATTATTGAATTGGGTTTATGGTTGAATTAATTAAATTAATCAACCTTAAAAGAAAAGGGAAACCCAATTTAATTAATTATGATGATGAATGATTAATTCAATAATTAATAATGGGAATATGAGAAGGTGAATTATGAGAAATACTTAATTATATGATGGATGACCAATTTTAGGGTTTCTACAAATCTTACACTTGTGATTATGTATATTGTTACATTCATAGTTGTCAATCAACTATATTGTTCTATCCTAAGATTATTTGATAAATTAAACAATATTTACAATACTATAAATAACATTTCAAAACCAATTGAAATAGACATACAATGGAGGTTCATTGTTGTTGTGAGGTTAGAAGACAACCTCACTTGTGATGGTGAAAGTTTACTAATTTCCTTATTATTTGGAAGTGTTCATACACACAGGAGAAATGAAAAAATATCACCTTGACTCACTCCCAACGTCTCTGCAGTCAATCATGAATTGCACCACCACTAGTCCCTCAATGAATGGTGTTATGTACAAACACGAACTTTAAATGGCATTGCAAAGAACCCAAATGATACCCTAGTCTATGTAAAGCACGCCAATGTGGTTGCCAAAAGGTTGACAACAGAGGGAGAGAGGGGAAGTTAATGCACATTAAGTTCACAAAGAGTGGCATGGCGGGAAACAGGAAAGCAAGTACCACACATCCATCAATGGTCGATGCCACCTTTTTCCTTGTGAAAAGTCTTTTCTAGAAACCATTTGATATGAGTCAACTGGAAAACATGCAAAAATTTTCCCAATTTGATTTTTCTGAGTTGCCAGCGGGACCCTCTATACCATGCAATCTGAGTTTTTGGCCAATGTGTTTTCTACTAACATGGACCCCTTGCACAACATAGCCTTCACCACCATCAAGCCCTCTCCCTTAGTCAATAAAAGCTATAGCTAAAAAATGGCTAATTAAATTAGTGCATCTACTTAAATCAATTCTTTTTTGGCTACAATATTGTTAAATAGATATTGGAAAAGCATTGCTATTTTTGTCCTTGATTTTTTTTGTGGTCTTCTGCGTGCTTGGGACTAATTTTTTTTTACAAAATAATTTTTAAGTGTTAATGGTGAAACCTCTTTAGAAATGGTTCTCACATGTATCACGAGGTTTTATACAATTTATAAAAATTCAAGATTGTAAATTTTAGAGAGAATTATTATTTCTAAAATAGTTTTAGATCAAATAGAAATTTTTTTAAACCAACTCATAATTCATACAATCTTATTCTGAAATATGTTCTCTTCTTAAAAGCTTAATTTATCAACTAACGACTTATCTTCTAATTTTAATTTTTTTCTTTAACTTTTCTACCTCTATTTGTTTTCAATTATACCATAAAATTTATTAAAACTAAAATATATTTATAATTTTATAATATAATTTTATTAAAAAGTTATTTTCTTTAATTAGAATAAGCAATAAAATGTTTACAAAGATACTGTATTATAAACAGCAACAATACACATCAAGAGAACAGCAAGATAACCGACGAAGGACAACAAAGGAACAGCCGAAAGGCTGTTACAAGACAGCAACTATCAAATTGTTGCTGCAGAAAATTAATTCACAGAGGTCATAACCAGCACCCTATTAAATTTTGACCAACCATCTTTTTATAATAATAAAAATACACATACCCAAACCAAATTAAAATATAAAATTATTATTTGCAAGAATCGCAATACAAAATATCAGATAGCTTGTTTGCAGGCTGCTTTCTGTTTGATTAGAGAAACCAAGTTGTGGATGTTGATCGATGGATGTGGCAATCGTTCATGCTCAATACTTCACTAATTTCTTTAACGTGAGATCTGATGTGTCTGCCTTCCTCTTCCACCATTAATGTGCGGACAGCTTTACAGATGTCTTCCTTGGAAAAAGAATCATCTTCCTCATTTCTCCTGACCTCCATCCCCAGCTTGAGTTCCTGGGCTATGAGCTTAGCATTTACGCTCTGTTCGAGATACAGTGGAAGTGTGAGAAGTGGGACCCCAAACCTTAATCCTTCCGTCACAGAATTCCACCCACCGAGTGAGAAACGCTCCGACGGAAGAATGGCTGAGAATGTGCAACTGAGGCGCCCACTCAGTCACCAAAAGTCCTCTTGATTGGGTGCGCTCCACTAAGCCTTGGGGCAACTCAGCAGCCATCTGGCGGAGAAGAACACACAGGAACGAGACCTCGCTTTCTTCTAAGCCCACCGCCAACGCAGAGAGCTCTTGGGCGGTGAGAATACATTCACTACCAAAGGACACCACTACCACAGAATGGGGGTTCTGCAGATCCAGCCAGGCCAAACAACGGTCCGCAGCCGGGTCGGTGGCAGATCGCGCATCAGTATTCCCACGGGAAGCACGGGCCGACCAGTGATTGTTTGCAAATAGTTCATATATTCTCCTTCCAATTCTACGCATGTATTTAAAACAGTCACCCAACTGTTCTTCACGCAGATGCTCCACCGCTCGGCCGCGTTGATGTACCCTTCCCTCTTTTGCATCACATACAGAAGTTTGGAGGCTCCAAATGGTGAAAGGCGAATGTTCGGCGAAGGGAAACTAGGCGGTGGTTCTGTCAGATTTGGGGCTGTTAAACCCTTCTTTGCTATGGTGGCTTCATGGCCGACAAGGTAACTTACACTAGTAGCAGTCGTGTTGGCGAAAAATGTAGTGGGAATGCCAAGTTTGGCAGTATGCGAGAAGCCCAGTACTGTGTCATATCGTGGATAACAAAATCTGGAGATACCCTTCCCAACAGGGCTTCGAATGGCTTCTGCCAGTCGTCCATGGCTTTCATAAGTAGGTCAAATGTGCCTCCTCGCTTCAGATCTGCAGTTGACTCAACACCTGCAGGCAGTCCGTCTATGGAGGGCGGTGGAAGCTCCAGAAGATCAAATTTTGGAAATGCATGCAGCCTAATCCATCTGATATTAAGGGGAGTGGAGAGGAAGGAAACTTTGAAACCGTGAGCACCCAATTTCTTTGCGAGCTCTAAGAAAGCTGTTATATGGCTGTACGAAAGCCAAGAGACCATCATAACATGAAGCTGCTGCATCTCTTCTTTCATACTGATAAAATCAAATCGCTTGTTCTCCATGGAAGGCCGGTTCGTCTGATCGCTTGTTCCGAAAGTTTTGGATGACCCCGCTTGATTGAACAATTCAGGCGAATACCTACCGTACCATATTAAGTTGAAAACTCTGGTATCCACAAGACTATCCGGTACGTCAGTATGAATGCCAGGCTGTTTGAAATCAAGGCAGCGGCTGTCCAGCACCACAAATTAAATCTATGATATTTTAAAGAAATTATTTTATTTTATTAAATTAAAAAAAAAAAAATCAATCTATGTTACCTCAGGAAATTAAAAAATAATAGACATTTGCACATAATGCACAAAAAACGAGAACACATGCAGTTTTAAATATTTTATTTTATTTGTACACAGCAGGAAATGCAGGTATTAAATGTCATGCTTTACATACTGCTTTGACCTTCCGTGCACCAACCAGCCGTCTGCTGCAGGAGGGTCAGAATTGTGTGCTGCAGAGGCCATAAATGTCAGAATTTTTAGGTTCCAGTGCCCAATAAATTTTTTTACTAAGTTTTTTAAGTTTGCCATTCGCCCCTTTTTTTCTGCTTTGTCCAAGTGGCCATTTTGTATGTTTATAGATAGGAAGGTCTTTAAAGCATGTTTAATAAAATAAAAAATAATTAATATATTAAGTATATATTAGCATAATTAATATATAATGTATATTTTATATATTATTTTTTTAATAAACATTAAATATAATAGTAATAATAATTTTATATATGTATTTAATAGTTTTGTTAAAATATATATATAATAATACTAGTATAATTATATTATATTAAATTAGGGATGAGCGATAGGGTTAGGGTTCGATTTAGGATTATGTTTAAGATGAGTAGTAGGGTTAGGGTTGGAGTTAGCATGTATAAAATGGGTTAGGCTTAGAAATAGGGTGAGGGCAAGGATTAGGGTTATATTTAGTGTTAGAGATTAGGGTTGGGGTTAAAATTAGGGATAGGGATAGGGATAGGGTTAGGGTTAGGGTTAGGGTTAGGGTTAGGGTTAGGAAATCAGGGTTGAAGTTATGAATAAGTTTAGGGTTACAATTAGGGATAAGAATAGGGTTAGGGTTAGAGATAAAATTAGGATTAGGGTTAGGATAGTGTTAGTAGTAAGATTAGGGTCAGGATTAGGGTTAGAAATAAAATTAGGATTAGGGTTAGGTTAGAGTTAGTAGTAAGATTAGGGTTAGGGTTAGGGTTAGGGTTATAATTAGAGTTAGAATTAGGGTTAGGGTTGTAATTAGAATTAGTGTTAGTTATAGAATTAGGGTGGGTTAATGGATAAGAATTTAATTATATATATTAGGATTTCAATGGATAATATTAAAATCATTTTTAAGGCTTAAACCAATTAGTTTTTTAATACATTTAATGTATATTATAATTTTTCTATCCTTAGTATAATATAAATGTGCAATTTTTAAACTATAAAAAGAAATTATAAATAGTATAATTATACTAATTATATTAAATATAGTTTTAATAATTTTATATATGTATTTAATAGTTTGTTAAAAAATATAATATATAATAATAATTAGTAGAATTATATTATTTATAATTTATTTTTTATTATATAAAATATACATTATATATTAAAATACTAATTGGTTTCAGCCTTAAAATTATTTTAATATTATTTATTAAAATCCTAATATATATAATTATATTCTTATCCATTAATTTTGGTTTATCGTAATTAAGTATATATTAACATAATTAATATATAATGTATATTTTATATAATAAAAAAAATTATAAATAATATAATTATACTAATTATTATTATATATTATTTTTTTTAACAAAACTATTAAATACATATATAGAATTATTATTACTATTATATTCAATAGTTTTGTTAAAAAAATAATATATAAAATATACATTATATATTAATTATGCTAATATATACTTAATATATTAATTATTTTCATTTTATTAAACATACTTTAAAACCTTCCTATAAACGTACCAATAGCCACGGGCAAAGCAGCAAAAAAAAAGGGCAAATGGCAAACTTAAAAAACTTAGTAAAATATTTTATTGGGTACTGGAACCTAAAAATTCTGACATTTATGGCCTCTTGCAACACACAATTCTGACATTTACGGCCTCCTGCAGCAAACGGCCGGTTGGTGCACGGACGGTCAGAGTAGTATGTAAAGCATGGCATGGACATCAGATGGGCATGCATTTTTTGTTGTTTTCATAGCCTTTGCCCATCAAATTCACTCGGGTTTCACACATTTGACGCTAAGAGAAACAAGGGAGGCAACATCCATCTCCCCGACCACGCTGGTGCATTTGTGGCTGATAGCCTTCGAAATCAATACTTACTAGTTGACGATGTATATGCACCTCAATGATATCAAGTTTTCATAATTAATATTGTTGTCTTTGATTTTTTTTTTGGATTCTATTGTGTTGTGAATTTTTACATAAAAAATGTAACAAACTGATTTCAATCATTATATGATCATCAAGAAGATGAAAGAGAATTTGAAGAGAAAATGGTTTATTGCAAATCAAGATAAATTAAAAAGAAGAAATATGAGAGAGGGGGATGAGAAGGTTACAAAAAGTTGGAGGTCTAAGATAAAAGTGAAGGAAAACGATTAATAACAAGAGGTTGAGAATTAAAAAGAAGTAAACTAAATAAAAAGCTTTCGTGATAAGAAAATATAGATCACCAAAATAATTAATATTCCAATTTAAACTATAGAACTAATAAGTCTCAATCAAAATTTAAAATTAAAATTGAAATGACTAGTAATGAATTCGTATATTAACAATCCAATTTTAATTTTATATTAAATAATTAAATCTCCCTGTGAATGTACATCTTTCACTTTTAGAAATTTGGGAAATGGCTACTCAGTCAGGGTGCACCTGATGGCCGTACTCCAGATGCCGGTCAGTGCTGTCACGTGGTCCGTCCATTCTGTACACCGTAGAATACCGTAAACTGACAATTACAGCAAGTTTAATATTTACTAAACTGACAAGGCAAGTTTCAGTTAACGGCAGCATAGGATGCCTTGGGATTTGCTACAACACCTTCACTTAAAATAGATTTATTATTTTATTGTTTTTTAATTAAAAACAATTATTGTTTTATTGGTTAAAATTAATTTTTAATTGTTCAATTAGATTATATTTTAAAATAGTTAATAAAGAGTTGTTTTTTATGATTTTGAATGTGTCAAAAAATAAAAAAATAGAGAGGAGAAAATATCAATGATACTTATTTAAACAATATACGATAATTGAAAAATCAATAAGTAAACTAGAATTTTAATAATGGTGTTATTTAAGTTTTTGAATTTCTAAATAATTTTAAATTTATTTTATTAAATAAAATTGAAATCTTTAATCAAATTATGCATAATTTTTTAGGGTAGTTACATGCATTATTTAGTAGTGATATTTTTATAATTATAATCATTTAATATATTATAAGAAGTCAAAATATAAGCATGCCAATGATAATTATTATTTTAAAAATTGTTTATTATAATTGAACTTATATAATTCTAAAATATATATTGAAATAAATTATAACAACAAAACATGTTTATTTTAATTTTTAATTTGTGTATTAATAATAATATTATTACAAATATATATTTTTTATTGATGTGACATGTTTTCCTTCAATAGGATGTGCATTCAAGTAATTAACAATTTCATACTAATTTATGAAACATTGAAAACTACATCACTTTGGTACAAATTTGCGGTCATGTTGTCATAGAGATTTTTACATAAATGAAATGTAAATTGATTTAGTAGTTTTAAATTAATTGTTCTCTTATATTTAAGATTATTTTTAATGAATTATTTTATTAATTATATTAAAAAATTATATATTTATTATATATATTAGATTACTATATAATATTATTATAATATAATATAAATATTTATATATATAAATATAAATATATAACATAATATTTATATTATATATAATAATTTTTCCATGACAGTGACAGTGTCAATGTTCTTTTTAAACTTTTTAAATAGTCTTTTCATGAGATTAATAGGACTAATGTTTACGGTAGAAGCATTCTTTTGTAAGGCTGAGGATCCTATCATCCAAATCCAAATTGATAATTTAATGGCTAGTCTCAATACTATTGCTAATACTGTGGCAGAGGAAACCGTCAATCTGAAATAGAGTATGGAGGTTAGAATGTTCTCCCTTGAGGAGAAAATTGACAAAATTTGGAACATGGTTATGAAGAGTGGGGAGAGAAGATCCTAAAAGTCCGACTAGGATGGGACTGTGAAAGGAATTTTCCCTCTAAGAGAGGAAATTTCTTGATGTGTGTATGGTTGAGGTGTGGGCTGGGGAAAATTATATTCGCTAAAGGTTTTGTTTTGGAAACTTTGAGAGTGATGCAAAAGCGGGTGAACTGAAGCCTGGAGGACTAGAAAATAGTAGAAATAGGAAATTTGGGGCCACCGGGGTTTGAAAGTTCTGATACTAGGGTTAAGGGACAGAAGCTTATTGCTACTGAGATGGAAGCTGTTGAAATTCTAAACAATATGTACTGGTGTGCGTTGTTTTTTGGTTGCTTTTTGGCTGGTAGTTTGCTGTCGGTAAGCTGATGGTTGTTTCTTGATGTTTCCTTTATATGTTAGTTGTTCCTTTTTGTAAAGGGTTTCGGGCCCCTTCAAAACCCGTCTTTTACCTCTAATCAAAACATATTTATTCATTATATACATATGTATATATATACAATAAGTATTATATATATAATACATACAAAATATTATTATATTATAATATAAATATTTATTATATATATGTATATATATGTATATATACTTATTATAAATATTATACTTATATTATATATTTATTATAATACACTATTCTATTCTATTATATTTATAATACCTATATACTATATATATTTTTTCATTTATTTTAATTAGTTCAAGAGGATATTATTTATGGTTGTTTTAACCCTTAAATATTTAATAAAACCATTAAACATATTAAATATTTATTTTAAATTTAGTCTACTTCTTTATTCATTATTTATTTGTTCTTTTTATTCTTAATTAATATTTTTGGATTCAACTATATGTTGTAATTCTAATTTATCTTGATCATGAGTAATTGATTTTAAAGGTTGATGAAGACAAAATATTTACACAATGAAAATCCAAAAATATTATTACTTCTATTGTGAAATACTCATATACTTATTAAATATAATATATTATAATAAATATTAATGTTATATTATTTGTATTATTATATGTATTATGTGTATTATATATAATAAATAAAAAAAGATAAATATATCATTTTTTAATATAATTAATTAAAAAAAATTAAAGAATAAAAAAATATTTTATATTTTTTAATCAAGAATAATTAATTTAAAACTACTAAGTCAATTTATATTTCATTTATGCACTATATAAATAGAAGAGACAAGATTATATACATGAAGATAGTAAAAAAGGGAGTCGACTAACTCTTGGACAAAAAGCACCCATATACATACAAAACCACATGAAAAACATACATAAGAACATACATGGAAACATACATAACATGACGCGACGTCTAATGTGGGGCCCGCCAGACGGGTAATTATGGAGAAAAGCGGCAGTGGGAGCAAACAGCCGCAAATTGTTAGGTGCGAGTTAACAGTGTTGTCAGTTGGGTTTACTCACTTGTTGGTAGGGGAAAAAGGCAGGCAGGTTTGCTTTCTCAGCAAGTCTCTTTTCTTGGCATGGGAAAAGTGGAAGGGAAAGTGACGTGGGCGGAAATGGAGCCTTTTCTATTTTGAGGAAGAAAGGAGAAAATATTATTTGTTTCCAGTCTGCCTGTTGAAAGGGAAAGCTGAAGGTTTGAGTGCATGTGGAGGATGAAGACTTGGAGGAGAATACTGACGAAATTGAGGATTGTAAGTTGAAGTGTGGAGTGCATGTGGAGGAGTTGGAGGGGAATACCGATGAAATTTGAGGTGAGTAATTGGGTTACGCGCAAAGGGTTTTACAAGATTTTTTCATATGAAATTTGGGAAACCCAATGTGGGGTTATTTAAATGTATGAATGTCTTCAAAATCACACATTCCATTGTTGTGTTTAAATTTCAGTTGATTGAAAAAAAAGTGCACAAAATAAATGTGAGTTGAATATCGACAAAATTTGAGGTGAGGGGTAATTAATTTACAAGTAGAGGGTTTTACAAGAATTTTTAATATGAAATTTGGGAAACCCAATGTGGAGTTATTTAAATGTATGAATGTCTTCGAATTAACACATTCCATTCTTGTATTTTAATTTCAGTCGATTGAAAAAAAAAGTGCAGAAAATAATTGTGAATGGGAAATACACTGCTGGGTTTCAGTTATGTGAATCTCCTTGTTTAAATGGAAAGGGTTGTCTCATGGTGGGTTACTTGCTTCTTAACACCCATGGTTATACAACATGGAATGTTACAAAATAGTATGAATGTCTTCTAATTCACACATGCCATTGTTGTGTTTTAATTTCAGTCAATTGAAAAAAAAAGTGCACAAAATCATTGTGAATGGGAAACAC
>VDFB02070155.1:0-26167 GCA_007258455.2 Sequoia sempervirens | reverse complement strand
GCTTCATTCAGACCCTAAGTTCGTTTGAACCCCCAAAACCCAAAATTTTCTTCATGGGGGTGTTTTTTGCAATTTTTCTTCCTCAATGGAATTGTAAATCAATTTTGTGGGATCACCCCATCTTGTATAATGTGCATTTTAAAATCCTTAGTCACCTACACTATCAAAGGCTTGTGAATGTCCCTAAATTTTTATGCAATCTATTAAAAAGAATGTATGTTGAGTATAAGAGGAAAACAAACCAATCTACATTATCATTTTTTGCATAGTCACCTTATTAATTAAGAGAAGTATCAGAACCCTATTTCCCAATGTATCTTGGGAAGACTTTTTATCCTACAACAATATCGATGATGTTTTCATGAGGCTTGAGGTAGAGGAATTGAACAAATGACATGAAATGAATGGGCCTTCTATGTCCATAGAAGAGGGAAATATACCCTCTATTTCACTTATTGCCTCACCTAGCTATAGCATCAAGGAACATACAGATCCAGAAGAGCAAGAAACACAACTTGCAACTTCTAGGGAGCAACCCATAGTAGAAGAAGAACCAAAAACCCCTACCTCTACCAAGAACCCTTCCAAGCCTAAGCAACAAAAAAGGAAAAGTGAAACCTCTACTTCTGCATCCAAAAAGAGGCAGAAAAGGCCAACACAACCAAGAAGGCGTGAAAGGCCCTACAAAGGGGAAGGCTAAAAATCAAAAGTAAAGAATTATTGTGGTTGAAATTGAGATAGATTTCAAAGAATAAAAGGTTCCTAGTGGTGATGAGCAATCCAAAACATTGCAACCTCTATATCTGAGCAACAATTCAAACTCTGATTCAGAGGAATTGTTTATAGCCAGTAAGAAGAATAGACCTCAAAGTTGTTGATAAGTCCAATTTATTGCTCAATTTTGATAGAGTTTATTATCCATTTGTTGTTGTTGTCATAGACTTTGATACTTGGTTGTTGACATTTTCATGTTATTTCTTCAAAACCATAGACATTGGGCATAAGTTATCTTTGTGACCTTTTAAATGACATTAACATGCTATGTGAACTATCTATGTTGATTTTACATGTGGATTAATGAATGTTACTTTAAGATAGTTATAGATATGCAATTGTTGTGCTTGCTAATGTTGTTATGCAAATGTAATTTGAGCCTACAAAGTTGAGGAAGTTTCTGCCAGCTGTTCATTCGCCATAAACTTCAAAAAGGTGATCATTCAAAGGTGAAACTCCTCATTCAAATCAAAGATTGTAACCACCTTGTAATTGATCACAATTGATTGTTGAGTGAATATAGGAGGCTTTTTTGTGCTAGATCTGCATTAAGGCAAACTGTCTTGACCAGATTCCATGCATGCACAACCTCCTCTCCACTTTCTATGCTTTCCATAAAGTGGCGTCCTCCTAATCTGTTGGAGTTGACCACCTTGCTAGGTAGTTAGTTAGTAGGTTTTCCTTCTATAAATAAGACTCAGATGCTCCTTCTTAGAAGGTTGATTGATCTGATGTTGTACTTGCATTCTTAGTTTTCAGTAATACAGCTATGTTGCTACTCTATTGTAACTTTGCTTTCAATGAATAAAATGAAGTTATAAGTTTGTTGCATCTGAGTTAGTCTTAAGGGATACTCACCCAAGGGGGGCCACTTGGGGAGAATTCCATCCTTTAGCTCAGTTATTTCTTTTTTGTTCAGTAATAGTTACAAATCTAGCAACTGTCTATTCCTGCAGCCACTAGAATTTCATTTTGTGACTGTTCCTACAGCCAAAGTAGACAAAGTAGTTTCCTATCTGTTTGCTCAGATTTTCATTCCTGTCATGCATTTCAGCTTAGTATAGTTGTTGGTTGATGTTAAGTACTTATGTTACTTCCTTCTAATCAATTTGCTTTCAGCATTATGTCTTTCTTAGATGTAGAATGAATATGGCTACTATGGATTCCTAGTGCACATACTGTGTTGACCCATTTCAAGTCTACATTCATGGGTTGACAATTAAATGAACCTTCATGATGATTAAGATAGCTATTCATATCAAATGTCCAATCTCTGAATCACAACTTTAAGGGCTTAGTTGTTGAGTCATTGTAGGAGGCCAACAATTGTTGGAAGGTTAGTGCCTTCATCCCCTTGGTTGTTTAATGTTGCACCCTAGATTCGTGACATGGCTTAACCGCCTCCCATGGATCTTTTTTAAATCTCTAGCATTTATATCGAGCATTAACAAGTTGATATTTTGGTGCAACAAAAAATCCATTGCAACAAATGGTAGTAGAGTGAGTTCATGGGTTCAAATCCCATGATTGTGCTAGGGGGATTGTTGGAAGGCTGGTGCCTTCATTCCCTTGGTTGTTTAGTCCCGCCCTTTAGATTCATGCCATGGCTAAACCGCCTACCATGGTGACAAGTTGTCATTAGGTCCTATCTCTTTAGTTGAAAAATGCATCAATTGTATCAACCGAGTAGTGTTCAGAGGCTATATGCAATAGAAAACATCTTGACTATCTCTCTCAGATTTTCTAAGTGTTTGGAACAGCTAAAATGAAACTTTTTAAACTAAGAGGCCACTAAACTAGAAAGCAGGAAATTATTAATCTAAAAATCATAACGATTAAACTAGAAAGCATGGAGATAATTAAACTAAGAAGCGTGTAAATTGTTGAAGAGGAAATGCTTATGAAGAAACTATGAAACATCTAACTAACAAGGGATAGCAAAATTAACAATTAACAGAAAACAACTTAACAACTTGAAACTAACAATGAAAGTAGGTGCTTCGGAACTTCAGATAGCAGAACTAAAGATTACAGACTCGAACTACAACCTGCATGATTAACTTAATAGAGTTCAACACATGAAAATAAACTTCACTCACGTTTATCATTTACAAAATGAAAACAACATAATTAGAAATGGAATACTTATATATCTACTCTATAGTCCCTCGAGTGGCCAATTCTCGGGTGCTCCTACGCTTAGCTCAGATCACATAAACTTTATAACTTCAAGATTACTCCATTCAAAATGATTTCATTCACAATACTCAATAACTTGGAATGTGATGGGAAAAAATTATTTTATTCATATTGAAAGTATAACTTAGAAACATAGTTCAAGAACACATTATGACAGCATACGATATCTCTCTGTATCATTGCTTCTGACAGTTACATATTTATACAAAAACAACTAATAAAATCCTATAATTCAGATGGTAAAGATTACCACTGAAAAAGTCTTTAACTAGATTTAACAAACTAACGAACTTAAGTCTATAACATAAAGCATTAAAGAGGCTCAGAGTGAGCCATAAAGTCTTTTAATAGAAAATAAGAGAAAGCTTCAAAAACTCGATCCAGCATGCATTCCCTAAAATTTCAGCGCCTATTCTTTCGATGCTTTTCTTCAATTGTATGGAAGTCTGCATTGAATCCATTGGCTGAGTATGATGACCGATTGTGCATAATAGCATGTAAAATACTTAGAAACTAAACCATTATGTTAGTGTGGGTTAGCTTATTTCAATTAATTTCAAAAAATAAAGATTATACATCCTTACACAAAAAGCAAGTAATCATTAATCCTAAAGACAATTAATTGGAAAGGTAAAAATGATTGGAAGATATGAGGAAGGGTATTTTGTTCATTATATTGATGAGGTCATTTTTACCTCATCACTTGGATCTTGTATAAATTTGGCATTTTCATTGGGTGTTAATAGGTCGATCTTTTGGCACAACGACAAAGCCATTACAACAAAAGTAGCTCTATTTCTGAAGAAGGGTTTGTTCCATATGACGAGGTTGAGGAAGAGATATTTTTGGAGAAAGAAGAATAATTTATTTTAAAAGTGAAGAATGAGAACAAGGAACTACAAGAAGCCTTGCATATAATCAAAGAATTAGAATAACAACTTAGGGGATACCAATAGAGGGAGGAAGGATTAGACAACATAATCCAAGAGTTAGAGAAAAGGTTGCGTTCCTTTGAGAAACAAGGATCAAGATTGGAGAAACTAGAACAATTAGCTATTTTTGAGATCAACAACAAAACTCCACATCATATAGACCAAGATGCAATCCTAAGAATGCTTAAAACCCCTACTGTGGTGACCCTTGGTATTGAGTTATGGAATAAGGTAAGATAATTTTCCCAAAAGCAAAGGATTGGGAGAAAGAAAAAATTGAGTTGATGTCAACACATACCAGAAAAAAATGATAGAAAAAATGCAAAAATTGACAGTAAAAATAGATGAGTTGGTTGACAAGACAATACAACTTCTAAGATGCAGACCTCTTGCTAGGTTTATACCCTATATCTATAAGATTTTTTTTTAATTTTTAATTTTAGTTAGTTGATTAGAGATCTTCTAGTTTCTTTGTCTTTACCTAACCTATTTTTAGAGACACGCCAATGATCTACTCCAGATATACAAGATTAGTTATGTGAGTTCTACTTGCATAATATAGTTGTCTCTCATGATTTTGTGTGGAACCCACTCATGTTCGTGGGACATTTTCAAATAAATACATTTATACAAAAATGAGCATCAAAGAGGATAACTATAGAGGAGCTATCATGAAAGGGAGAAGCCATTTTCCATTCTACTCAGGTCAGAAGCTAAAGACCCTCATGGGGTGGTGAAAGAATGGATTAGATTGATAGACCAAAGGAGGGCAAGGGAAAATATTCTAGAATGTAGAGAATAGGATTACAAAAGGTTTCAAGAGCTTGTAATAGGGATAAAAAAAGAGGCACTTGATTTCTCTCATGACATATGGAGAGAATTGAAACCAAAGCTAAGAATGAAAGAACCCCACTCAGTCTTTAACTACCTAGCAACAGTAAAAATATCCCATAAATACATTTCATCCTCCCCTGAAAATGACATCACCTACCTTCCCTTGATATTCTATCCTCCTCTTCTCTTGTTTCCAATCCCAAATTGGATAGGAACAAGACAAGAGATAGATGCAGTAGAGGAAACCAAATGGGATAAGATATCAAAACAAAGTAGATTCTACTTGAATCAGGGTGAAGGGGTTACCAACACGATGAACTACAAGGAAGTTGCACTACAATACAACCTGAGGCCCTAAGCTGCTTGAGGACAAGCAATAAGTTAAGTTGGGGGGATGATGAGCCATAAGAATGTCCAATTTACTTGTTGTAGTTACATGTTTTTATCTTATTTCTGATCAAATCCAAAAGACATTACCAAACCTTTTTATATACTTTCAACATTTCAAAGCAATTGAAGGTGATATATATTATATTAGTGAATGTGTGTGTGAACTTTGAATGTCTATGAGTTTAGTGGAATTTCATGTTTAATCATAGTTGCTAACAAAAAAAATTGTTAAAGAAATAATGACTAACCCCTACAATTAAGAATTTTTCAACCTGTAGCAAAAGGTTTCTCAACTTGCGACAAAAGGATGACAATTCAATGTAGTTAGAGGAGTTAATCTGCTACGATATGAGCATATTCCTAAAATGAGATGAAGGCGATAATTTGAGGACATAATCATAGATGGCCAAGTGTCACTCCATCTTCCTAATAATTATGAAGGATAAAGGAGTATGTTCCAATAAGGAATAACAGTTATAATAAGGGCTACTTTGTTAGGGCATGTTTCCAATTTATAACGATTATTTTAAATAGTCTAGAGTCCTTATTTGACTTTTACACTCTTGTTCTTACAAATTATTATTTTCTATTAAAGGACCTAATCCTCTTCCTATTTTCATGGGAGAGTAGAAATATACTTTTAGTTTGTTCATATTTTTCAAATAAACGAACTCTCACAACTCCTATATAGGAGGGTATTCTATCAAGAAGTCCAACAACTAGATCTTTGCATGTATTAGATTGAATTAAAGTTTTTTTACATTTTTTTTAGAACTTTGTGTATGATTGGAATATAATAAAGAAGATATTTCGACATGTTTCCTTGAGTTAATTAATTGAAGAAGATCCTATGGATGCAACAACTCAAACAAGGGCCACTTGAGTTGCTAAAGAGTCGTGTTAGTTTAGAGAATCCATTAGATTATGCTTTGTAATTTTTAGTTTATAGTTTTTGACTTACATTATATTGAATGCTTTGTTTTATTCAAACTTTTGAATGATTAGTTGAATTAGGACATGCTACAACATAAACAATTATTAGTTATAGTCATAACTAATAAGTACCTATAACAGTTAACAATTATTAGCATTTTCTTACTTTATTCTTTAGGTAGGAGTTATTTTTCATTAAAAGCTTTTGATGAATTTATCTTTGTTCAAACAACTATGCTTAGTCGATATAGGACATCTAGGATTCTTGAATGCATATATGGTGTTGACATCAACTAAAGTCTACAACTCCCTGGTTGATAATTTAATGAAGCCCTCTGTTGAATGATGAACTACTTAATTTAAGAATGTGTAGGTTTGTTAAGCCATATGTATGATCATCTACATCATTTAATTAGATATTAGAGGAAGCTCTACACTGAGCTCATAAAATTTTACCACAACCTCTAATTTTGTGATTCTTACTACATTGGAAAGGTATTTCAAAGCTCTTCATAACTATTTGATTTAAGTTTTATAGAATTTTCTCCTTTATTCAATTTTTCATTATTTCACATTTTAGTTGATTACTTGGATATTTGACACTTGTAAATGTTTTTTTTACACAAGAATCCTTCATTTGATCTATTTTATATGTATTTCTAACATATTTTCCTTTCTGGGCATTATAGTCATATTTTGAATGCACATATTTATTTATAAATTCATTGAGATAAAGTGCCACCATTGTAAATACTTTTGGGGATTTCACAGATAATGTTGTGCCATGTTTTATACTTACACTCTTTTATAAAGTTTCATGGGGATTTTTTGTGTGTACTTTTTTATTTGTGACAACAATCTTGTTCATATTCACGTATACGTGCCTTGTTTTTCACACCCTTTTTTAATTGCATGTACCATCTTGTGTATATTTTGTTGATGTCTCTTCTCCTTCATGCACTACATTATGACACATAGTTTTGTTGGAATTTTCATCCCTCTCCCTTGTCAATAGCATGGGGGGTTCCAAACTACTAGTGTTAATTCTTGGTTTTAATTTGGAGTGAGCCATGTATCTAATTTGTGTTCCTATGTACTAAGTGGATGCAATGACTAGTTACCTATGGATTTCAATGAGATAGAACACTAACCATATATACACTTTTGTATTCCTATTTTGTAGAGGTGACCTATCCTCAATTGATCAATTTCTTTAGACTATTGGCACCTGTATTTTTGACTTGCAATATTCTTTGTAGTGTTTGAGTAGTATCATTAGGGTCACTTGTGCAAATTGTGTAGGAGTTAATGGTGACTCCTCAACACCCCCAAGAACAATTGCTAGACCAAAATATCTTCCATAAGAGAGAAAATGGCAAGAATACTTGCTTCAACAATACAAGATGAATATTATTGAATAATAGTTGAATATGCAAATGTAAATAAGATGCCTTACTTATAAAGGCAAGGTGAAACATAGGATTAGACAAGATCATGGCAAGTGTCTTAATCTTATAACATGTGACAACTAACTACCTAACTACCTAAGAATCAAGCATTACAATCTAGATAAGATGAGTTCTAGAAAAGCCTTGACTAAGAATTCTAGAAGAAATCTTATATCCTAAGCAAACTTAACATGTGAATATGTCCCCTAATTCCCTAGTGAGGAAATTAGCTAGGTACAAGACGTTTATTCACACCAACACCCCCCTTAAGTGCAGCTTAGGGAGAATATTATTATGCACACTATGAAAAGATGAATATGAATATAGGTCTCAACTACAAGGTAATGTTAGGTACCCATTTACAATACAAATATAAATGCAATCTCTCACAAATAGAGAAAAGGAGAAAACCTAGTCGGAAAAAACTCCTCTCCAAAAGAGAGAAAGAAAACAAAACAACATGATGCATGGAGGACTCAATGATACCACCCAAGGACTACATCCATCATGTATATACAATGAACGACCCCCCATAAGAGGGAAAAAGACATACAATATATCCCCTCCATAATGCAAAATCTCCAATGTCAATGAAGAATGCTTGAAAACAAAAGATGATCCAATGTCTATGAGCAACACATCTTCCCTTAGGAAGAAAAAATCCATAGGCATATGAAGAAGTCACTCCATGGCCAACTGAAAGGAGGAAGGATGAAGTCCCAACATATATGCCTCTAAAAACTGATTAGGAGTCTCCAAGCTTGAATAATCTACAACATAATCATGGTCAAACTCAACCAAAAAACATGATAAATCAAGAGAATGAGAAGACTCATGAATGTTAATCTCCAAAGAAATTGAAGATGGGATAACAATTGTGATGAAATTTTCATCAAAGAGGAGAGAAACCCCCTCATGTGTGTCCTCCAAATCTGCAGTATGAGACTCCACAAACCAGTTAGAAATACCTGTCAAATATTCATCCCACAAAGTGAGATCTAAAAAACTATGATCATCCTGCTGAATAGAAGCACTGATGACTGAAGAAGTAGGAGGTGGATTAGGAAGTTCAACACTGGTCTCTAGAATACCAAGGTTTAGATGACAAAACTTCTCACAAACATGATGCACACTCGATGGAGTGTGAGATGTAGTCAAAGGAACATTATCTTCTTCTGAAGAAAAATGTGAAAAGGAATGAAAATGAGATGAATGATCAACCATCCCGATAGCAACAATATCCCTAGTCTCCAATTCCTTTACTGTATACTCTATCAAGAGTGAACTCAACTGTTTTACCTTGAACACCATGGGTAATTTGATAAACAGAAAGGAGATTAGTGGACAAAGAAGGAACACAAAGTGCATCATTAAAATTTCCCTCTTTCATGCCAATAAAACCTTTCCCACTTACCTTCATAAATGTATTGTTACCCATCAAACATGAGGTGAATTACAAGCCTCAAAAGAAGAGAACATTCCCATAGAAGATGCCATGTGATGGGATGCCCCTGAATCAAGAATTCATCTATTAGATTCAAGACTTGTAGAGGCCAAGAGTTCTTGTCCTTTAATTTTTTTCAAATCGGTTGTAGATCCTATATTCTATGACTGTGATGATGATGTTGTTGTCGATTCAGATGTTGAAGAAGAAGAAGGCACTAATGAGAGAAATTGTATGTTATTCTTTTCAAGAAGGTGTGTGAGTTCATCAATCTTCTTATTATAATGTCTATGCTCGTCATGTCTTATCCTTTTACAATATGCACATTTGAACTTATTTTGTTTAGATTACTCCTCTTTAGAAGAGGGAGTGGACTCAAGAGTGCTATGTGAAGGAGAATATTTTTCTTGCTCATTATACTTGGGTTCTTTCTTATGCTTCTTACCTTTGCCACTTAAATCCTTTGTATCCTTTGCAAAAAGAGCATGAGATGCAGAAGACTTTAATGTGCCCATGTGTACCAACTTTGCTTGTTCCCTTGTGAGTTGAGATGCAAATTCATCAAGAGAAGGCATTTTGTATGCATTATCAAGGGCATCCATTGTAGCATAGAATGTAGAAACAAACACTGAATAACTACGACCAAGCTTAGCAAGAATAGAAAGAATCAACTGTTCATCCTCTTTAGTGACCCCACAATTAGATAACTACAATCTTAGAGAATTGAGCTTAGAGAAGAATTCTTGTATATTATCAAAATATGATGGATTAAGACCCATAATTTCATTCTCCAACTTAAATTTCCTCATTTTATTTGGCTTACCAAAGAGATGCTCTAAGATAGTCCAAACTTGATTAGGACATGTGCAAGATGCGACATGATATATAAGATCTAGAGAAATGGATAAAATAAGAGTACCAAGTGTTTCATCCCTTCTATCAAACCATTTTCTTCTTTCTGCAGCTCTGTAGGTTTTGGATCTCAACCAAATGTGATTCTTTGCAACTTCCATTTTAACAATAACATCCTCATTTGTGATTTCCATTCATGATAGTTATAAGGGGTTAGAAGTACAACTTTTGGAAAATTGATGATAAAGTTAGAAAGTACAAGAGGAACAACAAATTCCCTTCACAATACAAAAAATTAACCCTTTTGTCCCAAAAAAATTGACACTTTTTTACAAATTTACAATGTATCCAAAAGTACCAAATTAGCTTCAAACTAAAATTCTAAAATTTTAGAAACAAATCTGCAAAAAGTGCATGAATAAAACTATAGTGCTCTTGAATACCTTCTTGATGCCGCAAGAATTGGGAAAAATGGAGTTCAGAACAAAAATATATGAGCTCAAAGGTAAAAAATGAAGATTTGGCTTCAACCTAGAAAGAATGGCATAAAACTGCAAAATCTCTGCAAAACACCTACACCACTAAAAATTGGGATTGCCATCTTTTCGACAATATTTTGTTTGAAATTTTTTTCCTTTGTATGTGAAAGTATGAAAAATTGAAAAAAATGCCCTATTTAGGGCTTGGAGGGAAAAATCAGGACTGTGTGAAGACTAAATTGGTGCAAAAGTAAGGTTCCTAGGGGCTGAATTACGGTCTATCATATGACCATGGTGCACTTAGTTACAAAAAGAAAATGTTGCCACCATGACAATGTTTGGGAGGAGCGTGGGTGGTGAGTTCTCGTGCCACCAACCAAGCACTAAGTGCTTTACAAACGAAGCAGGCAATAAATATGGTCGACTTTTTTTTTAAACAAAGTTTAATATATTAAAACTTGAAAGAATGTCGACAACCTCTCAAAAATGATAGGTCGGAAATGTTTAAAAAAAAAAAAAGGTTTCAAACGAATTTTTTAATTAAAACCTGCAATAAATATTGCGTACCCTTGACAAAAAGCTGCCGACAAGACCCTGACGCACTAGTCCTGCATAGTACATTGATGATGCAAGGTTACAAAATATTCCACCGAAAATGTCAACCAAATTTTGAATTAAAGCCCAAAAAAAAATTAAAATATATGCCCCATAAAATATTTGCAAATTTTGTTCGATAGAAAATAAAATGCAAAAATATTTTTTTTATTTTACAAAATTGTACCTCCTGCTTGGGGGGCCATATGGCCTAGTCAAGCAAATTTTTTTGCCTCAAAAATAAATTTTCTAAATATAGTCAAATTTTATATCAAAATTTGTCTCTTGGGCCTCCTAATCACAATGGTGAGGTGCTCAAAGTGCCCTGAAATTCTAGCTACCTCCGGATCTTGCAACTAAAACCCTCAAATTGAAAATCTCATAGAGCAGGAAAAACATAACCAAATTTGATGAAACAAAAGGCAAACTTGACTTCCTTTGATGCCTTGGATTCAACCGTGAGGTACTTGAAACCAAAAAATGTACCCAAAAAAATCTTCAAGCCAACATGAAACCCTTAGATCTGGGAAGGAATCTACAACACTGAAGCTCTTATACCATGTAGGAGTTAATGGTGACTCCTCAACACCCCCGGGAACAATTGTTAGACCAAAATATATTCCACAAGGGAGAAAATGGAAATAATACTTGCTTCAAAAATGCAAGATGAATATTATTGAATAATGGTTGAATATGCAAATGTACATAAAATGCCTTAATTATAAAGGCAAGGTGAAACATAGGATTAGACAAGATCATGACAAGTGTCTTAATCCTATAACATGTGATAAATAACAACCTAACTACCTAGAATCAAGCATTACGAGCTAGATAAGATAAGTTCTAGAAAAGCCAACTAAGACTTCTAGAAGGAATCTTATATCCTAAGTAAACTTAACATGTGAATATGTCCCCTATTTCTCTAGTGAGGAAATTAGCTAGGTACAAGACATTTATTCACACCAACAAATTGATGTACCATATGTATCTACGATTGTCATATTATTTCCTTTGTTTTCCATTTGATAATTGTTTGAATAGTGTCATTGGATTCACTCGTGTAATTTTTTGTATTCTTGATCCTAGTCATCATCATGATTTTAGAGGAGGTTCTTTAGTTTCAACACTATAACAATCATCTTTTGATAGTTGTTTGCAAATTATTCATGTTTTAGTGGTGTTCTTCATGTTCCTATTATTTTTGGGGTATTATTTTGTATGCTTCTTAGTCCATTTGTATTTTCTCTTTTGGAGAGGAGTTTTCCCATGAGGTACCCTCCTTTTCTTTGTTTATAACAGATCCTTTTCATTTGTATATGGGCACCTCATTAGGCCTAATTGTCAAAACCCATATTTTTCTTTGTATTCCTTTGTCATTTTGATGTTTTAACTTCGCTGTAAGTTGCACTTAAGGAGGTGTTAGAGTAAAATGTATTTACTTGATTAATTATTTAATTACTTACGCCCCTTTTCACACTAGCAACATAAGCTCACTTAGGTCATGTGCTTTTTTTTTATATCTCAAGTCATGGGATGAGGACACATGTCATGATCTATTTTTATCCTCACCTAGGGCTTCTATAGGGTTGATTTTTATTTTTCTCTTTTTCCTTTTATAAAGATTCATCTTTGTATCATTCACATATATTCAGATATTGTGAAATTCAATGCGCATTCATATGACTCATTCTTTTTTTGAATCAATAGGTCTTGGCCTCCACGGCTTTGGTTTTTCTCTCTTTCCATGATAGTGATCCTTGGGAGTTATAGGGTTGAGGAATCAACTCCAATAAACAACCCTTATAGTTGAAGAGATCTAACCTCCAAATTTCTATAATGAAAAGGACACATTCTAAATCAAATTTAGTTTAATGTAGCAATGATGATGTTTAACACCTTGTAACTAGGTAGAATTTCTCTTGTGTTGTTGATTTAAAGTATTGGAAACCTTATTTGGATATTGAGCATAGAAAATGACCATATTTGAAGCACCTATGACCCCTAAAGGCAATATTGACACACTCCAAATTTTGATCCCATCACCGTCCATTATTCTTAAAAGACATTGAAATAGGAATATCCTCATCTAGGTCCATTTCTACATAGATATTGTCAAACATGGTCTATTAATGCTATGTTATATACTTATAATTATGGAAAAATTTCCCTATTGACTTGCTAATAGCTTATAGTACAAATTCATGGCAAAATTGATGTAGAAGGTAGAGGAGGTGAACTCACACAGGGGTAGTGGTCAAGAGTCTTTGTTGGGGTCAAAAGTAGTGTACTGGGGCTTTAAAACACTTATGCTTACCCATACATTGAGGCCCTAAATATAGAATTGCATTCCTATCTTCAATCATCCCATAGTAGATGATGAAACCCATTTTGCAAGGGAACATGTCAAGTAGAGCCTTACTCTACTACTTCCATTTCCTCCTTGACCATTTGTGTAAGCCATTTAAACTTAGCCATAAATCATAAAACTTATAATTTCCAGGAAATTTTGATAAGTTTTAGTCAAAATAGTATATAAGATCAAGTCAATTATAACTTTCAGGATCAAGTCTGATTTTTTGATAAATCCATAGCATTTGGTTTGCAACTTACTAGAAATTTTTTTCTTGTGCATGCTCCATATTAGAGGTTGTAACCTTCTTTTTTTCTATCTAGGATCCAACACCCATGCTCCCTTTAGGAAAATCCTATGCTTTTGAATTCAGGTATAAAAGGATTCTTTAAATGAATGGGTTGCAAAAAAGGGTTCTCAAACCTATGAAAAAGAAGAATGGGGAAGAAATACTAGATGAAAAATAAACTTCCAAGTCAAAGGAAGGTTAGAGCTAGGAGGAGTGTGATAAATTGTGATTGTAAGCTAAATAAATGGGCACCCTAAAATTTATGTCCAAACTATCCACAAAGTGCTTTGTGCCAAGGTAGTTATCGTCATAGCCTTTAAATATTGGAATGACCTGTAAAGTTGTTAGGGTTTCTATACATTGAGAGGAAATTGAGAGCAACATCTTTTTTCTTAGTTGGTATGAGTTTTTCGTAATCCATGAAGTCAATTGGAGTAAGCTTCTGGATTAAATAGTGTATGAGTTTCAATCACCATTTCAGATAACACTCAGTGATCCATAATCTTTTTTTTAAATCCCTCCTAGTTTCGTTGATAATTGTTAGGATTGTTAGTTAATACTTTGTAGTATATTAACATTAGATTTAAAAGTTTATTCATACACTAATATCTTGTTTTATTTTATGTATTTTTCATTTAATAAATTAGATCCAACATAAAACCTACACAAACTATCATACAAACACATTATCAAACCAATAAAAAAAACCATTACTTTTGTTGTTGCAAAGACTAATACTAAACAACATAGAGACATAACTCTCTTTTAACTTGCATAATAGATCTCCCCACATTATATTTTTTACTACCAAAGGATTAAGGAGGATCCTTTCATGATATCCTCATAATATCTCTATATACAACTAAAATGATTATTTTATCTTAACTAGTAACATCACAAAAAATATTTTGTGCTTTAATAATTGTCACATGAAATTGCACCCTACTGAACATAGGATCAACATTCCAATGACACAATGGAAATAACCTTGACGTGTGGGACCTTGCAGTTGAGGTTAGATCTTTGGAGAAGGTTGACTTCCTCTCATAAACCAAATGCAACAATACTGGTCCAACCCAACATTGGATAACTCTACACTAATCCTAATCTACTAAATTGTAGAAGGAAAAGGAAGAAGAGGATGTTAAAAATTGGAAATATGATGATACAACAAGATTGAATATGTTTCTTCCTACCTATGATTGCACAGATTCAACAAAATCATTGAATAAGCTTACACAATTCCCTATTTTATTAGTTTTACAAGAAAGCATGAAGGCTAGGGTCTAAAATATCATAAATGGGGTGCATATTACCCACAATTAATACTTACAACAAATTATCACAATCATAAAACCTAAAAAACTAATAAGGTTCATGCATGTATAGAGGTGTCAAACATTACATAGAATACAAGCACTAATAAGATGTAAAAATAGTGATTTTATTAACATTGAGCCTTAAAAACTAATTTTATCATTGCATAATGCAAAGGTTGCACAATTTTGCTAGAGAAAATCTAGGGAAGAACTATTACAATGAGCACAAAAGTGCCTTATATTCATGTGCAGGTCATAGGAGAGAGATAAGGCATGTGATTAGGCAAGAAACCTAGCCAAAACCCTACAAATCAGGTGCACACATGTGGACTTCAAATCCCCAGCTGAAAGATTGCCATAAAGCTCCTAACACCATACACGTTCAACATTCCAATGATGCAATGGAACTAACCTCAAGGTGTGGACCTTGTAAATGAGGTCAAATCTTTGGAGAAAGTCGACTTCCTCTCATAAAGTAGATGGAACAATACTAGTCCAACCTAATATTGGATAACTCTACACTAATCTTAATCTATCAAGTTGTAGAAGGAAAAGAGAGAAGAGAGCATTGAAAGTTGGAAAAATGGTGATGCACCAAGATTGAATATGTTTCTTCCTACTTGTGATTGCACAGAGTATCAACATAAGCATTGAAGAGGCTTACACAATTCCCTCTTTCATTAGTTTTACAAGAAAACATAAAAGCTAGGGTCTAAAAGATCATAAAAGGGGTACACATTACCCGTAATTAATACTTAAAACAAATTAGCACAATCATACAACCTACAAAAATGATAATATTTCATGCATGTCTAGAGGTATCAAACATTATAAAGGATACAAGCACTAAAAAGAGGTAAAAATAGTATTTTACTAACATAAAGGCACAAAAGATAATTTTAGTTGCAAAATCCAAAGGTTGCATAAGTTTACTAGAGAAAATATAGGGAAGAACCATTACAATGAGTACAAAAGTGCCTTATATTCATTTTCAAGTCATAGGTGAGAGATAGGGCATGTGACTAGGAATGAAACACTAGCCAAAAACCCTTGAAATCAGGTGCAGATATTTGGACTTCAAATCCTGATTTGAAAGCTTTCCATAAAGTCCTTGACACCATATCCATGCTTCCACATTGATGAATTCATGGATGAAGAGCAAAAAGCCCCATAAAATTTGTAGAAAAATCGCGACTAGGGATGGCCATTTGGAAAAAAAAAAAGTAGTCTACAACAATAAAGGAAGCATGGGTGCCACTTTTTCCACTTGGAGTTGGTAAAAACTATATTTAAAATCATTCTTGTAGCCTCAAAAATTAGATCTGGTACTTGGGGAAGTCGCTAGAACATTAATGGCATTTATGGGTTGAAACGTGAGAAGTTGGTAGATTTGTCAAAAAGTTTTTGTGGGGTCTAAAACTCCAACCAGACTAAAGGCGAAGGGAACAAGGAATCAAAAATAGATTTGGACATTTGGACCTTGGTCCAAAAAATATGAAGGGAACCCAAAGTTCTAATGGGAGAAAGGTGATGAGAGTGAGAATTGAAAACAAATTTGGATATTTGGACCTTGGTCCAAAAATCTGAAGGGAACCCAAGTTTCAATGGTAGAAAGGTGACAGGAGTGAAAATTGGAAATAGAATTAGACATTTGGACCTTGGTTCAAAAATTTGAAGGGAACCCAAAGTTTCAACAGGAGAAAGACGACATGAGCAAGAATAAAAAATAGATTTGGACATTTAGACCTTGGTCCAAAAATTTGAAGGGAAACCAAAGTTCTGATGGGAGAAATGTGACAGGAGTAGGAATCAGAAATGGAAAATCCTCCCTTCAGGATCTAAAATTTTGATGAGATTGAAAAGAGTAAGCAGGAATCGAGAACAAAAATGGACATTTGGACTTTATCCAGATGTTTGATTGCGACCCAAAGTTTTGAAAGGATGAAAAGAGGAAGCAGGAACTAGGAACACAAACAAACATTTGGAATTTATCCAAATGTTTGATCGAGACTCGAAGTTCTAAAAGGATGAAAAGAGGAAGCAAGAACTAGGAATGGAAACAAACATTTGGACTTTATTCAAAAATCTGATTGAGACCCGAAGTTTCAAAAGGATGAAAAAAGGAAGCAGGAAGTAGGAACAAAAATGAACATTTGAACTTTATCCAAAAATATTATTGGGACCTAAAGTTCCAAAAGGATGAAAAGAGGAAGCAAGAATAGGGAACAAATATAGACATTCAAATTTTATCCAAATGTTCAATTAGGAATCAAAGTTTGAAAATGATGAAAAGAGGAAGCAGGAATGAACATAAACTAACATTTGGACTTTATCCAAATGTTTGATTGGGACTCAAAGTTTCAAAAGGATGAAAAGAGGAAAGAGGGAGACTTAGCCACCTTTTTGAGATTTTTTCAAATAGGTTTTTAACTGAAGCTTGATAAAGGGATAATACAACTACTATAGGCTCATTTGAGCATGATAAACCCACTAGGATTTCTTAGATTGGTTATATTTGATGGGGAATAAATGGGAGGCACAAAGTGATAACAATAACATTTGTTGCTTTTTTGCAACATTCACCTGAAATATTGAATTAACTTATTTCAATCTACCACACAAACAACTTAAATACTTAAATGAATGTAACAAATAATAAAATTTACAACAACAACATTTAGATAATTGTCATTCAAAACCATTCACTTCACTAAGTGAACTCCTTGGCCAATATACAATCTCGTTTAGGGTTCCCCTTTGTGGAACTTCTTTGAGTTCTTTTAAAGGTTGTCTTTGAGTCTCTTGTCAAGTATCTTTGTGGCTTGCTCTAGCCCATCCTCAAGAAGTTGCATGTACTTGCTTTGATGTATAATGTACCTATTTTGGTACATATAGAGGAGTCCTAATTCCCCTTCTAAAAATATAAGAAAATGGATCTATAGAATCTCAACTAGTGGAACATCATGAAGGGTGATGACTAGAGTGTTGCACATAAATTTGTCGTTGCACCAAAAGATCAACCTGTTAATGCCCAATACAACCTCTAGAGTTAATGAGTCCACGGGAGGTGATTAATCCATGTCACAAACCCGAGCGTTGCGCTACACAACACAAGGAGACCAAGGGCGCACACCTTGCAACATAGAGACCACCACAAAGACTACTGATTAAAAATAACTCATCAAAAAGTTATAAGCATTTGAAGTGAACTAAGACTTAATAACTTCCCAAGTTTTCTACTTTTCCACAAAGAATCTAATATATTTGAATGTTTTTATCTTGTTTTAATTTAAATTCTAAATATAGAATGAACACACATTTCTTAATTACAATCCTATTCTATTTTCTTGCAAAAGATTAGAAATTATCCTATAACATTTTTTTTCCTCATTTGAAACCCCTTCAGAAAAAAATAATTTTTGTAGTGACTCCATGAGACCCCTTCCCGAACACACATTTCTTAATAACAATCTCATGGAGTCACTATGAGAATTATTTTTGTGAAGTAGGGGATTCTATAAGAATAAAAAAATGTCATAAGAAGAAAAAAATGCTAAAAGATAATTACACCGAAGGTGTTCCCTCAATGAGGTTTCCCAGGCTTATTTTGTTTATCAATAGTCTAAAATGTGAGAGGGTGTGCAAAACAATTAAACAAATCTCAACTATTCATTTTTCATCGTTCTTTGCTCCTTTCCCCATCGCTATTAGTTTTTGCTCCTCCAAACTCTTCCTCGTTAGTATTGACCTTTCACTTCTCCAATTTGGCGAACTGTAGCCTGAAAAAAAGGTTTTGACAAGTGTTTCACTTCTCCAATGATTGTTGTAGGGCACACGCTTGGTATTCTTTGGAATTTTATATAACAATAGATTAAGAATTATTTTTCTCATAAAGTGACTTAGGACAATAAGGTACACAAATAGTTCCAAAGCCCATAAAGTATCCTATGCTAAAATCAAGAATTTTGTACCACCTACATCAAAATTCAATTATTAAATTTTAAAAGATGATGTAATTAAAAAAATATGTTTTTATTGACCAAATTTAATCATGTCATCATTCAATTATTGTCATTAAAAATATGTGCAAAATGAAAATTACGGCCGAGATCCTAATAATGATCACATTTAGGTTTTAACATTGCGACATCCTTTACCCTACACAGTTAAGTCTATATCAGCATAATTAATATATAATATATATTCTATATAAGAAAAAATAAATTATACATAATATAATTATACTTATTTTTTTTATTTTTTTTTATTTTTAAAAGAAGGGGTAAAAACTTTATTCAATCAAAAACAAAGTACAAGCCAAAGCCAAAGGCCCACCAAAGCAAGACAACCACCAAAACAACCAACACGAACACTACCTATGCCTGTCCTCCACTAATAACCTCTCTAGAGTCCCCAAGTAATCAGAGGGTAACTCATCCCTTCCACTAATATCCCAGTCGTCCACATTCTCAGAGGCCCACTTCGCCAGACAATCGGCCACTCTGTTCCACTCTCTAGGGATATGACAAAAGGAGACAGAATCCAAGGAACTGCAAAGACTCAGAATCTGCCTGACCTCAGAAGCCAATTGCCAACTAACATCCTCCAGCTTCTGGTTGTTCAGCATATCCACCACAATTTGAGAATCAGACTCACAAATGATCCTCCGCCAACCTAAAGAGTATCCACGCTCAACAGCTATCTTGATAGCAAGGGCCTCCATCAGATTATTAGAATGCTGCCCTTTGTACATAGAGAAGACAAAAACAACACCACCATCATTACCTCTACCAATACCCCCAACACCAGCATGACCAGGGTTCCCACGAGAAGAACCATCAGTGTTAATTTTTAAGACCCCCACTGGGGGAGGCGTCCACCTTCCATCGCGACTGACCCGTTGCCTGACATGGCGGGATCTTCTACCAGCAAGGCTTCCCCTGCTACTATCCCCCAAGTTCAAATTTCGCAAAATAGCCAGATCACCAGGATCAGTATTAATAGACATATCACACTTAGCTGAAATAGTCTCCTGGAGCCTGCTAAGAATCTTCTTCCACAGTTGAGAACTTCCCAAATTGGAGCCACAAAAAACTCTTCGGTTCCTCTCCAGCCAAAGGTTCCAGAGAATGAGAGTAGGCCCAATAGACCAGGCCACCTGCAGGAAAGAAGTCTTTGTAGGAGGTCTGCCCAAACTTTCCCAAAAGTCAATCAAGGAGGTAGCATGAATACAACCATGTTGCCAAGCCTCCCACCATCTATGCCACAACTCTCTAGAGTAAGGGCAAAGAAAGAACAAGTGAGAGGTACACTCCTCATTGCAAGAACAAAGAAGGCAAATAGAAGGACCCTGAAAACCTCGCTTGCGAAGATTTTCCCAAGTGAGGCACTTCCTCTGAGCAACCAACCATAAGAAAAAATTGCATTTGGGCCATGAGAAGTTGTCCCAAACCTTCTTCCACCAGTGCACCTCAGCCGGACCATGTAAGTTCTTGTCAAGCATAGCGTAGCCTTGAGCAACAGTGAATTTACCTTTTGGACTAGGACTCCAAGCCAGAACATCCCTCCCATTCAGAGAGCTGCAAAGTCTGTCCTTCAAAATTCTAGCAAGAACATCACGATCCTCATCAGAACCACCCAAGGGCCACTCCTGAGGATCCTTCCAGCAAGCCACCGTCACCTGACCAGTACGCTTGACAGTTTTAAAATGCTCCACCTTAATCCAACCGGCATCAGAGAAAATATGGCAAAGAGGCTGAAGCTGAGGAAAACTAGAAAGAATGGGCGGGTGGCCATCCCAAGAGTCCTGCCAAAAAAGAGCATCAGAGCCTCTATTACAGATCCAGAAGAGCCCCTCCTTAATCAGCTGAGCACCCTTCTTAAGAGTATCCCAAATACAAGAACCCTTGCCCATCAAATGAAGACGTGGCACATCAAGGCAATCAACACCGGGGATATACTTGTGGGCCAGAATCTTAGCCCAATCCTGATCCTGATTGTTGCACCACCTCCAGTATAGCTTGGCCGCCAAGGCAGTGACAGCAAGAGCCATAGACCTAAGACCAAGGCCCCCAGCATGCTTCGGCCTGCAAACAGACTCCCACTTGACTAAGCTCCATTTCGAGGAAAGAAGGTTGCCAGACCAGAGAAATTGCCGAGACAGAGCATCGAATTCCCGCACAAAGGCTGATGGGGGAGCCTGCACACAACACCTATAGATGGGGAGAGACTGCACCACAGTCTTTAGAAGAACCATTCTCCCAGCAGAAGATAGCCACCTGTGAGTCCAATGACTAACCTTACTCCGAAATTTATCCAAAATTCCCTGCCAGTAATCTCTACGTTGGGCTCCCAAAGCCAAAGGGATCCCAAGGTACATCAAGGGGAGAGAACCAATCTGAAATCTTAAGATCCTAGCAATCCTGCTCTGAATACGCTGAGGAGTATTAAAGAAATAAATGGAAGACTTGTCATCATTAATACACTGACCTGAAGCCTTCAAATAGATGTCAAGAGCTCTCCTGAAGTTCACAGCCTCACTAATTCTAGCCAGGCCCATCAGCCCCGTATCATCCACAAACTGAAGATGAGAGTAGGAAGGAAGAGAGTTGCTCCAGCTCCAACCACGGATAAGACCCTGACTCACCTGAGATTTAATAAATCTTCCAAGACCCTCTGCCATGATAATGAATAAGTAAGGAGATAAAGGATCCCCCTGCCGGAGACCCCGAGAAGCCCTAAACAGATCTGAAGGCTCCCCATTAATAAGAACCGAGAAAGAGGCAGAGGTAACACAACTAAGGACCCAATTCACCCACTCCTCCGCAAAGCCAAAAGCCAGGAGAGTTTTTTGTAAGAATTCCCAACTCACCCGGTCATAAGCTTTAGACATGTCGAGTTTAATAAACATAGCCTTCTCCTTAGAGTTAGCCATAGAATGAATAGCTTCCATGGCTATCACGACGCCATCCAAAATTTGTCTCCCTTCAACAAAACCACCCTGCTCAGCAGAGATCAGAGAACCGAGGAGTGGTTTGAGTCGCTCAGCAATCAACTTGGTGATGATCTTGTAAACCACATTACATAACGCAATAGGCCTGAATTGCGCCAGTCGATTAGCTCCTTCCATCTTGGGTATGAGAGTCAAGAAGGTAGAATTCATGGACTTGAGCATCTGCTTGTTCCTATGTGATTCCTGAATCACCTCAAGGAGGTCAAACTTTATAATTTCCCAAAACTCCTGAAAGAACTCAATCGGAAACCCATCCGGACCAGGAGCCTTGCCTTTTTTCATATTAAACACCACTTTCTCCAATTCAGGTAACAAGATAGGACTTAAGAGAACCCCATTCATCTCAGCAGAGACCAGTTGGGGAATACAATCCAAAATGGCCCCCTCCTCAGCCCTAGCAGCAAAATCCTCCCTAGAAAAAAGATTAGAAAAATAATTGACAGCTTCCCTGGAAATCTCAGCGCTGGAGGAAAGTTGAGCCCCATCTTGAGAAACTAGAGAGGAGATAGAGTTCCCCTGCCTCCGAGCCTTAACCGAATTATGGAAGAAAGCGGTGTTCCTATCTCCCTCCTGAAGCCAATCAATGCGAGATTTCTGCTTCCAGAAGATCTCCTCCCGAAGCCAATCAATGCGAGATTTCTGCTTCCAGAAGATCTCCTCCCGAAGCTCCCACTCTTCTAATCCCTTTAGAGCCAAGGACTCAGCAATACTAAGGTCTGAGGTCAACCCCTGGTCACGAATCTGACGAGTGATGGAATCCAACTTGGACTGGGCAACCAACCTCTGAGCTTGTAGGTTCCCAAAACACTGATTATTCCATCTCTTAAGCCTGAACTTCACATGTTGAAGCCTCTTAGTGAAAATAAACATGGCCGTCCCATGGGTAGGCCTCCCCTCCTGCCACCAATCCAACATAAGATCATGCAAAGATTGATCTCTTAGCCACATCAACTAAAATTTGAAAGAGGGATTTTTGGTGATTCCATAAACGGTGACAGAGAGCTTGATGGGCCAGTGATCAGAGCCCCTCCAATCAAGAATTTCTGAACTGGTGATCAACCTACTGTTCATCCAATAGCACGAAACTAGAAATCTATCAAGCCTTTCTGAGATGGCCTCAACACCACATCTCCTATTATTCCATGTAAAGACGCCATTGGTTGGCTTCACATCAATAAGATTCAAGGAGCTAATCATATCCCTGAGAAGACCTGCAGAAGGGTCCAGCCTGGCTAACCCCCCTTGTTTTTCGTCCAAGCTAGTAACAGCATTAAAATCACCAGCCACAATCCATGGGAGAAAGGGGTCTAGGGCTCGAATGAAACTGATGTGAGCCCAGAGATTTGACTTACCAGAGAAATCAGTAGGAGCATAAATATTAGAAAAAAGACACCTCTCTCCAGTCTCCAAGCTAGAGGCAACCAGAGAGATAGAAGACCGACTAGAACTCCACCATATGGGGAAAACTTTCCTCGGGTTCCAGAAGCAAGCCACCCCCCCTGAACTGTTCAAAGCACCCACCCCCTGCCAATTACCTTGGGGCCAGATACGCGGAGCACACTTATCCAAACCGTCCACTGTAAGCTTAGTTTCTTGAATAAAGACCACATCAGGAGACTGAGATTCAATTAATCTACGAACAGCCTTTTGTCTAGGGATGCTGTTCAACCCCCTTACATTCCATGATAAAACAATCATTTATGGGGGTGGGAGAAGTGGGAATCAATGGGTTTCACAGACCCAGACTCAACCAAAGTATCACCCATAATTTTGACCTTCTCTTGATCAGTCTTCCTACCACTCCTTGACGGTTTATCAAGTAGCCCCTTTTTAAAGGATTTCTGTTGTAACCCTAAACCAGGAGAAGCTTTGCTACCCTTCACAAAATCTGAGGCCCCCTTAAGAGCAGGAGGATTAGGAGACACCACCACAGAATCCTTCGTAGCCTGTGTCCCCTGAAGGTCCCTGATATCCTGACCCTGGGAAGGCACATCCTTCGCCAAACGAACAACCTGATGGTCCTCCGGAGATAAAATCTGCTCCTCTTTCTCAGCAACTTCCTCCTGACTCTCATGCAAACCCTTAGCCCCAGAAGAGAGCTCAACTGGAATACCTTCCTCTTGAACCAGGTCCTCAAGCACATCAAACCTGTTAAAAGTGCCATCATTTTGTCTATCCATCCAGGTTCTCTTTTTTCCTTTACCTTTGTTACGGGACTTAACCTGAGTAAACCCCTCATTATCCACAGGTTCATTGGCCAGAGGAGCCTTCCCCTTGACCCCCGAAGGAGGTCCAGAGGATGCCAAGGGGGAGGGTTTAAATCTAGGGCATTTGCGATGTAAATGACCGTATTCATGACAAATTCTGCATCTAAAGGGAAGGGTCTCGTAATCAAGTTGTTGGATCCAAGACGATGATCCCAAGCGAATTTCCATAGAATCTGGTAATGGGTTATTTAAATCAACTTCTACACAAATACGAGCAAAGGAAATTACCTTACGGTCTTGAGTTTGTGTAGCTGATCCCACCGGTTTTCCAAGAAGCAATGAAATTGAGTGAAGAATATCTTCCCTCCAGAATTCCAAAGGAAGCCTCGGCAATCGGATCCACACAGGAACCCGCGAGGGGATCTCTTCGGCAGAGTTGAAGCCCATGTGCCAAGGCTTAATGAAGAGCCCCACCTGGTTAAAGAAATAGGGGCCCCCTTCAAAAGCCCTATTCCTGTCCGACATGCTTGAAAAGATAACTAGAAAGTAATTATTAGCAGCCAAAATAATCTCCATATCACCTTCTGGGTTCCAAACTCGATGCGCCCAGGAATCCAAGACAGGTAAAGACAGACGAAGCCCCAAAAATTTGCAAATGAGGGCATGATTACACCAATATTCAACATCCTCTACAACTTGTTCAGGTTGAATGACCAAAACTGGTCGATCCTCGGATCTCTCCAAACATCCGTTTATTTTTTTAACTCGAAATACCCCTTTAGAAGAGGAGACCCCATCTCCAGACTAGGGTTTACCCAGCGGATCCTTACCGCTGGCATGCATCGAAGAAGATGGCCCTACCATCTCCAAATCACCAGAAGAAACCTCAGATATAACAGCACCCTGATTCTCCATGGATCGCAAAGCACCACCCCGCCAAGAAGGAGAGAGATGGGGGTCGAGACCCACAGTCTCAAACCGCAGACCACACCCGCCAGGGACAGTCGTTAACAGCAAAAAACGCAGCCGGAAATACTGCCTATAAGCAAGATAAAGGCCGAGCTCCCCACTCAACCTGCGCACCCCTGAAGAAAATCAAAAACCCCACCCCCCGAGATCACACCACCAGCTCGGCCGCCGCGCACAACCAGATCACAGAACAGAGGAGCTAGGGCACGCGGGCCCTAGCTCTCGCCCAAACGCCTCGCAGAGCCATTCTCGTCAATAACTCTCCCTAATTATACTTATTATTATATATTATATTTTTTAATTAAAATGAAAATTACGATTAAGATCCTAGTAATGAGCACATTTAGGTTTTAACATTACAACATCCTTTACCTGCGTAGTTAAGTATATATTAGCATCATTAATATATAATATGTATTTTATATAATACAAAATAAATCATAAATAATATAATTATACTTATTATTATGGGTATGTGCAGGATCATGGGGGTCCAAACTAGGCCTCTAAGTGGCAATGAAAATTCAGAAAATCAGAGTTAGGCAACTTGACATAAAAATTTGAATAGGTTATTAACATAATTTGAAAAATATGCCAAATTAAATGTAGTTTCTAGGCTGCTAGTCCTTTTTTGGAAAAAAGTAAATTTGTTTTGAGAAAATTTGAAATTTCAATGCAGTGGTACTAAATTTTTAGGAAAAAGATAAGAAGCAAGTGTATGTCTGACCACCCTAAGTACAAGAAAAATATAATATTTTTTTCTGAATTTTTCAATATAAGTAGAGGACACATGCCCGAATGTGTCAGATTTTTTTAATTTTTTCCATGTAAATAATTAGTTATGATTTTTTAATAAAACTTTTCTAATTATTAAAATGTCTGTGTTTGACCACCATAATTTGGTCAAAAAAATTATGAAATTTCTTTTTTATTATCCTATAGTATGCAAATCATAGAATGTGGTGCATCTTGTAGATTCAAAACATGTTAAGTAGTCTGAAAGTTATAAAAGTTTTTCAATCAACCTATCAATTAGGACTTTAGACATAATGTAGGTAGAAAATCAATAATAATTATTTATTTAATTCAAAATAAGGCAAAAGTTATATTGGTGGTAAGTTGACAATTTTTTCTATAAAACC
>VDFB02070153.1:0-27655 GCA_007258455.2 Sequoia sempervirens | reverse complement strand
CCACGTCTCGTGCGTGCCCTGTTTTGTTCCGTCTTTGCAGCCGAAGCAACACCACCCGCACCGATGCTTCGGATCACCATTGCGCGGAATGTCGAGCACGTCGTAGTTGAGGTGTGTGCAACCCTTTCTTAGCATCTTGTTGCCCAACCCTTCGCTGCACAAAGTCTCCTTCACGCCCATTCTCTCGCACACGGCGCTCGTGGCTTGAAAAAACTGCAGCGAGGAAAAAAGAGGGAGCTTGAGTTCGTCGCTCCACTCGGAAATTACGTGAGCAGGCGTGCGGAGGGAGGCAGACCAGTTGATGGAGGACCCTCCGCCCACGGTGGAGGCGGCGAGAAGGACCACCCCGAGGTCGTCCGTGGCCAAGAGCCCGCCTCCCTCATACATCTGATCCAACGACGGCCCTTCCAGTAAGGACAGATCCTTCCTTGCAAAGTATTTGCCTTTTTCTACCACTATCACTTTGTGTCCGGCCTTTGCAAGCACCCCTGCAACCACTCCTCCCCCGCTGCCCGACCCAACCACCACCACGTCGCATTTTATAGTAATTGCTTTCTCTTTCTTCTTTCCTTTCCCAGAACTGCCCTCTATAACCTCACAACCAGCCTTGCGCAGAGTGTTGCCGATGTTATTTACTGCAACGTCTTGCAAATCAATGACCTTGTCATGCAATGGGCCTTTTGTGGCTTCATTTCTTCTTTGGGATTGCAGCTCCGGGTCTGGCCCACAGTAACCCATTGCTTTCCACGAACGATTTTCATTATTCTCGTCCACCTGCAAAATTTTCAAACAAATAAAGTTGATTTTCCATGTCACAGTTGATTGTTTTTTAAAATGAAATGGTTGTTTATATATTGAGTAAACTCAAGCCTAAGATTAAAGAAAAAAAGGCTGAATTACGGTAACAAAAAGAGCAGAACCTTTAAAACGACCACAAACAAAGGCAGACATTTTTTAGTATCATGATTGTTTTAAAAGGTGTAATTGAGAAAAACAAGAGCACCTTTCATGGAGAATTTAGATTATATTGGAAGATACAATGCCAGACAGACAAAAGTACAAATGAAAAGAAATATATGTGCAAACGATAAAGAAACATGGATCAACATCACATAAATCGTCCAAACAAAAGAATCAGATCAAGACCACGTTCCGAGATCAAATATAAAGAGCACACCTTACAAAATCAACTCACATCTAAAAATAAGAAAGAGAAAAAAGGAAACATACAAAAGATTAAAACAATTCAAATCTGCGGAAGTCACGGCGCAGCAGTAAGCTGCGAAGCCTCTCATCTGGGAGGTCCTAAGTTCAAATCTCCATCATTCAATATACATAATAAAAAAAAAATGTACTAATAAAAAGAGAGCAATGTATATCCACATACCTAATGCAGTTTTTAGGAAAATAATTATTAGGTTGAACCTAAATAAAAGTTCATACAGCATGCTGGATAAGTACAGATCTTCTGTTAACACGATGCTACTAACTCCAAAAATAGGACATTAAATTGGATGAAAATATGAAGTTGGAGAACTACTCATGACATGTATTATTCTGTCCTATAAAAGAACGTCAGACATATATAATAGTATAGGTATACCTACAAAATTGACTCTAATAATTGCTGTTTGGAAGAGTAGGCCTGGCAATCATCACTTCTGCATAGCAATTACAAAACACTCGCAGCACATTAAAGGATACTGGTGGTGCACCCTTTCTTCTCCAGAAACCCATTTGGATGTTAGCCATTAATGCAATCATGTCTTAAAAGAACACAATCCAATGTTTGGGAGACTATTATAGATGATGGTGTTGTCCCTTCAGCTGGTCTGTTACCATTTGTCTTTTTAGCTAATGTTACTTCAGATTTTTCTTATTACAGATAGAATCTAATAAAAATCACCGTGAAAGTCATCATAACTTTCCAGAAGATTCAGTGCCTATTGTCTGCATAAAAAAAGGCATTTAATTTAGAAATGGAAAAAAACAAGGCAACAAAACCAGAAAGAAAGCTCGTCTGTCTTCAGATTATTTTCCATTTGTATAGATCATTTTCTTCTGTAAAAAGCAGGACCAAATCCTACACTGGCTGATTTGAAGATTAAAATAGAAAACTTTATTGAGTATGCAATCAAGCAAGTGAATTAAAATATTAACATAGCTCAAGACCTTTAAATAACAGTTATAAGCACATATTGGAACGAAGGGTAATTTTAACTGCAACAATTTCAAAAACTATGCAACACAATAAAATATAGAATGTGATCAAGAACTTTGATTATAAATCTTCTACACTGTTTTTTCCAAAAGCTTTGTACTCCAATAAAACTGGTGCAAAATATGTATGGAAAGAGCTTATTAGTGATGGGCTTTTGTAATTTCAAGAAACAGAATTTACTAAAATTTCAGGCACCTAGTCTGACAGCCTTTTCCAAAGCTCCATACTCATGTAATTCAGGTGTTCTATCATACATTTAAACATTTTAGGAAATATACAAAACCTTAAACAACATTGAATGAGCAGCATTTGATATCTATAAATTTATGGGATATCTATAAATTTATGGGAAGGGCTGCGCTTTTGCAATTGAAAAACACAATATAACAGATATACCTTTGTGTAGAATGTAAGGCAGCACAAGAATTTGATGGCCTTAAATAGTTGACGAAAGAGATAGAAGGAGCTGTGTGACCAAGAAAGCATAATTTCCTCCCTTCTATGTTGTAGAACCTGGGAAAACCTTTGGAAATAGGGAAAATGACAAGATAGAGATAATCTCCCACACAATATAAATGTCCCGTACCATGTTGAAAGAAGCCATAATGTTAGGTTCAGCAATCCGAATGCAGCGTGTACCAGGCGCTCAGACATATATCCTGCTAACTGTAATTGTTTTCCCAAAACAAACCAATTACAACACATAATTTAATTTCTCTCAACTCCATAAGAACATAAACGCATGTCATAATATAATCTGCTCTGCCTTTTTCTTTTCTTCTCTTTTTTCTAAAAAATGTATAGAAAGAAGATTGTGGGTTCTGCAGAAACAAGCAAAGATTTCCTTCTCAGCCCTGACAATGGATGGCAGAGACCCAAAATCTCAATAAACCTAAATAACACAATTCAGAAGACGCATTAAATTACACAATCTCAACTACCATTGATGATAATCTAAAACACAATATGTCCTAATATATTGTGACTGGTGACTTAACTATTTATTAATTATGTTAATGATATCAATGATTTCTGACTTTGATGCAAAAACCTCACACAATCAAAATCAGAAATTATTACAAAACCTCACACAATCAAAACCAGAAATTATTACAAAACCTCACACAATCAAAACCAAAAATTATTACAAGAAATATTTATTATGTTTTCAAGAAATGATTAGAAATCATTACAAGAAATATTTATTATGTTTTCAAGAAATGATTAGAAACAAGAACGTGGGTTCTGGAGAAACAAGCTGAGGCTTCTTTCTTAAACCTTGATAATGGTTCCTAGAAAAGAACATTAAACCTCAATAAACTTAAATATTTCCTAATTGGACGAAGGAGACACATTGAAATACACTACCTTAAAAATCGATGTCAATTCTATAAAAATTGAAAAAGGGTACAAACAAGATTGTGGATTCCATGAAACAAGCACAGGCTTCTTTCTTGACAGTGATGATGGGTCAGGGAGAGAGATCCAAAACCTCCATAAACTTAAATACTATACAATTTTCTGCTAATGCGTACTGCGGTGAGACCCAGAATCTCTGTAAAATTAAATACTACGTACTTAATTTTAAAATACACTGCGCAAAGTCACTTAAAAACAGAAAGACAAGTATACATGTAGGGGTATTCCAGCCTGGGAAGCCGAGGTGCCATAGAAAGATTTAGGTGCATCCTCCTCATGTGGATCACTCTGTGAAATTGCATCTTGATCCAGAGAAGGAAACATGGTATCACACAAAGCTGTCAAAGCTTCCATTTGGTCTTCTGAATACTTTTTATTCTCATAACTTGGCCTGCCACCTCTCAGCAGAAAATGGGCATCTATGGCCGACTCCTCCATATCGATCTGAACTGGTTCAGCTCCACTGGGAGCATTGTTTTCATCGTATGAACCCATTTCTATAATTTTGTGGAAATCGTTTCTTTCATAAACAACTATAAGCCCAAATATATAATGAGACGGAGGATTAACGGCACCAAATACTGCTTTATTTTTTCCGTTTCGCGTCACAAGAACTTCATGAAGAACCGATCGGGAGCATTATTTTACGCTCTACTCCAACCCATAACAGCAATAAAAAGCTTTATAGTTTGTCTGTTCATGTATTTAGCATTTTCATTAGACTGTTCCGTGCTCAACATTATTACTGTGAATCTTTTCTTTCATCGCCAAAATACTCGGTTACAATTATGCTCCCAGATTTTTTAACTTACACCATTACATCTTCAACTACAAGAAAGTGTTGTCTAATAATTTTTTTGGCTGTTAAGTCCCGTCATTTTCGCCATGCAATTTGGCATTTCCATAGTTATTAGCTCTACTTTTTTATTAGTTATTTGAGATTGAGATTGAAATTGACCACATTAAATGCAAGGTCTCACATGGGAAAATAAATAGGAATTAATTTTTAGTTAGTTTTCCAAGTACAATCGACATTTGATAGGGTGAAGGCATGTGCTAGAAGAGACATCACTAATGTAATTTAAGTCCATGTCTATCACCATGTGAGATAACTTTTTAGCTGTCCAATTAGCTTCGTGGTAGATATATGCAATGGTGTGTGCAAGGACGCTATCAAGTAAGGGTCAACACAAGTGAAAAATATTTTTAATTTTCTAGTTTAGAGAATATCATTTGTAGAGGGCATTTATAATGATTAGTGAGTCACCTTCGATCTAAATGATTGCCACTACCAATTGCGTGCATGTTCAAAGTCCAAGTAGAATGGTTTAGGTTTCAATTTTTTTATTTGTTGTAATTGAGAATTTTTTAGTTGTCACATATGTCATTTTTCAGAATAATCTATGAGAATACAACTAGAGTCAAATTGTCTTAGATTTCCATGTGGGTAAAGCAGAAACAAGCACAAATTTCCTTCTTAGCCCTGATAATGGGTGCCAAAGAGATCCAAAATAACACAACTGATTTCAAAAGATGCATTAGAATACACAATCTCAATCATCGATGCTGATTTCTCTCAAAAAAATGTCCTAATATATTATGACTGTTGACTTAGCGCATTATTATGCTTTCAAGAAATGATTAGAAACAAGAACGTGGGTTCTGGAGAAATAAGTTGAGGCTTTATACCTTAATAATGGATCCTTGAGAAAAACCCTAAACCTCAATAAACTTAAATACCTCCGAATTAATTTAAGGATGATATACTACCATAATAATCAATGTCAGCTTCTCTCAATTCTAAAAAGAAAAAAAGAAAAAAAAAGTGTACAAACAAGAATGTGGATTCTATGAAACAAGCTCCAAAACCTCCATAAACTTAAATATTATACAATTTTCTGCTGATGCATATTGCATTGTGACCTAGGATCTCAGTAAAATCAAATACGATGTACTTGAAAGTTAAAATAAACTGCAAGAAAAAGACAAGTATACATGTAGGGGTATTCTAGCCTGGGAAGCCGAGGTGCCATAGAAAGATTTAAGTGCATCCTCCTCATGTGGATCACTCTTTGAAACTGCATCGTGTTCCAAAGAAGGAAACAAGGTATCACACAAAGCAGTCAAAGCTTCCATTTGGGCTCCTAAATAATTTTTATTCTCATAACTTGGCCTGCCACCTCTTGGCAGAAAATGGGCGTCCTGAAGATATGAATAAGTCAATAGTTTTTTAGTACTTTTTAGTTTTAAAACAGTTTTTAAAGCAACTTTTAAATGCAGTTCATACTGCGTATTTCTTCATTGTTTTAGTTTTTAGCTTTTCCAGCTTTAAAACTGTTCGGTGTAGGTTTTGTTTTGCTTTATTCTTTCTTTAGTCTATGTGTTGTTTCTCCAACTCTCTATATAGAGTCATCTTGTAATAACTTTTACACAGTTTTTGAATAATAGAAATATAATATAGCCAAATATCATTATCTTCTGTCTGCTATTTATTGTTTCAGTTTTCTATTCAATTCTCTGCAAATTATAAGTTTATGAAACAATTTATCAAGTTTATAGTTTTTTGTTAATCTCGGCTTTAGAATTATATCTTTCATTTGGTATTAGAGCAGGTTGCAAAATTTTCTGATTGTGCAGGTAGTAAGGCTAGAGAACCAGTTATCTCCAAATGGCCAATAGCAACAGTTTACCATTTCAACAACCATTGTTTTCTGGAGATAACTATGATTATTGGAGTATCAAAATGAAGACCCTACTATTATCCTAAGAACTCTAGGAATTAGTGGAAGTAGGATACCCAACCTGTAGATCAGACTGCATTAAATGCCTTGACACAACAACAACGAAATCAGTTGAAAGAAGACAAAAAGAAGAATAACAAAGCTCTTTTTACCATTCATTCTACATTGAATGTTTCAATTTTCCCCCGAATTGCTGGTATGACAAAATCAAAGGATGCATGGGAGGCTTTACAAATTGCATATCAAGGTACAAATAAAATAAAATTGGTAAGACTTCAAACTTTTCGAAGAGAATTTGCTAATTTAATGATGAAGGAAACTGAGTCTATTCATAAATTTATTATTAGAGCTCAAGGTGTTGTGAATCAGCTTAGGATTCAAGGGGAAATAATAACTAAACAAACAATTGTAGAAAAAGTTCTAAGATCCCTTCCTCCTAAATTTGATCCAGTGGTGATAGCCATTGAAGAAAGTAAAGATTTAACTACTTTCAAAGTTGTAGAGTTGACAGGTTCTTTGTAATCTCATGAAGAGCGTATGCAACTTTCTACAGAAAGTTTGGTGCAAGCTTTCCAGTCTTCTATAAAACTTGAAGAAAAGTCTCCTTCTCACACCACTAAATCTCAAGGCGAGTCTTCTTCTAATAATAAAGGATGAGGTAGAGGAAGAGGAAGAGGAAATAACAGAGGACGAGGATGAAGTTTTGTAGATTGGAGGAGTATCCAGTGCCGATATTGTGAAAGGTATGGTCATTATGAATTTGAGTGCAAAAAGAAGAAATATGACTTGAATAAGTTAGGAGCCAATTATACAGAAGAGTCTTCTGCAGATACAAAACATTCCACATTCTTCACATGCAATTTGGCTAAAGAACATCAAGAGGATGTCTGGTTCTTGGACAACGGTTGCTCCAATCACATGATAGGTAAATTTGATCTCTTTGTCAAGTTAGATGATTCAGTACGAAGTCAAGTTAAATTTGGAGATGATAAGGAGGTTGATGTAATGGGAAAAGGTACCCTTGCAGTCAAGACTAAGCAAGGAGAAACTACTCATATTCATGATACTTTGTTTGTGCCACAGTTACAACATAATCTTTTGAGTATTGGGCAGCTTGTAGGAAAAAATTATAAAGTAGTGTTTGAAGATAACTATTGCAAGATATTTGATAAATCTAACAATCATCATCTTGTAGCAAAGACTTGTATGGAAAAGAATAGATTGTTTCCTCTCACATTGTTTCTAGTCAGTTGCATGCACTCAAATAAACTACAGATGATTCGTGGTTATAGCATCAACGATATGGTCATCTGAATTTTCAAGGGTTATCTTTGCTCAATAAAAAGAATATGGTAAGAGGGCTTCCTCCAATCAAGGAAAAAGAAGAAGTTTGTTCAGGGTGTGCATTTGGCAAGCATCATCAAGATAGTTTTCCGGTGAATAAATCTTGGAGAGCAAAATCTCCTCTAGAGCTTGTGCATGCTGACATTTGTGGTGACATGCAAGAGGATTCATTAGGTAAGGACCTTTATTTTTTGACTTTCATTGATGATTACTCACGCCACACTTGGGTTTATTTTCTTAAGCAATAATCTAAAGCCTTTACATGCTTCAAGAATTTTAAAGCTATGGCTAAAAAATAGAGTGGGTATCATGTCAAGATACTCAGAACAGATAGAGGGGGAGAGTTTACCTCTAATGAGTTTGTTGATTTTTGTATCAAGAATGGGATATAGAGACAACTTACTGCTGCATATACACCTCAACAGAATGGTATTGCTGAAAGAAAGAACCGTGCCATCATGGAAATGGCACGAAGCATATTGCAGACAAAAAAACTTCCAAATACTTTTTGGGGAGAAGCAGTTGCCACTACCGTATATATTTTGAATAGAAGTCCCACGAAAGCTGTTCAAAACATCACTCCAAAGGAAGCCTGGAGTGGTCACAAGCCTTTAGTGGCTCATCTTCGATTCTTTGGATGTTTGGCATATGTGCATGTTCCAGTTCAAAAGTGGAAGCTGAATATTCTACTACAACTAAGGGATACAGATTCTATAATCCTGACACAAAGCAATGGATTGTTAGTCGGGATGTGATTTTTGATGAAGGGGGGCTATGGCAGTGGAAAGATGTTGTGCAGCAAAATCCATCAATAATCATAAACATGGAAGACAATACTGTTCCTCCTCTCCCCACAAGCTCAAGTGGAAGTTCAAGCTCAAGTTCCAGTCCTCCAAGTTCACCCAGTTCTTCTAGTAGCACAAATTCAGATAGTGATTCACCTCCACCATCACCTCCACCATTAGTTCCAAGAAAGGTACGAAGTTTGGTTGATATTTATCAGAGGAGTGCAAATATAGTCCTAGTTGTTAATTTTGCTTTATTTAGTACAATTCAAGTTGAACCCTTTATGTATGAAGAAGCAGTGAAAGAACCAGTATGGGTTAATGCTATGAATGATGAGATGAATTCCATTCATAAGAATAATACTTGGGAATTAGTGCAACTTCCCAAAGATAAACAAGTGATTGGTGTGAAATGGATCTACAAAGTCAAATATCATGCTAATGGTTCAGTGGAACAACAGAAGGCAAGATTAGTTGCCAAAGGATTTGCAGAAAATCCTAGAGTGGATTATGTAGAAACGTTTGCTCCAGTGGCTAGACTTGATACAGTAAAGATTATATTGTCTATAGTTGCACAGTACAAGTGGCCAATATTTGAAATGGATGTGAAATCAACATTCCTTAATGGTTATATAGATGAGGAAGTTTATGTGGAACAACTTGTGGGTTATGAAGTTCAAGGAAAAGAACACTTAGTCTACAAGTTGAAGAAAGCTTTTTATGGGTTGAAGCAAGCTCCTCGTGCCTGATATGCTAGAATTGACAGTTATTTCATGAAGAAGGGATTCAATAGAAGCCACTTAGAGCCAACCTTGTATGTCCAACGTATTGGTAATGATATTCTCATAGTTTTCCTTTATGTTGATGATCTTATTTATACAGGTAACAACAAAGCTCTCATAGAGAAGTTTCAAGCAAAAATGAAACAAGAATTTGAAATGTCAGATCTGGGACTCATGCACTATTTTCTTGGTGTGGAGGTACTACAAACATCAAAAGGTATATATATTTCTCAAACCAAGTATGTTGCTGATTTATTGAAGAAGTTTAGAATGGTGGCATGCAAAGCATTTGCAACCCCCATAGCAATTGGTGAGAAATTAACTAAGGAGGATATTAGTCCCAAGGTTGATGCTACTTTATATAGAAGTTTGGTTGGTAGTCTCATGTACCTCACAACCACTAGACTCGATATTATGTATGCTGTGAGCCTCACCTCTCGGTTGATGCAAGATCCACATGAGACTCATTGGCGAGTTGCTAAAAGAATTTTGAGGTATGTGAGTGGTACACAAAATTTTGGAATTCATTATTCTCCCACTAAATAGTTTGAGTTAGTTGGTTACACAGATTCTGATTGGGTTGGTTCAGTGGATGATAGAAAGTCTACATCTGGATATGTTTTTTCACTTGGTTCTGGAGATGTTTCTTGGAGTAGTAAAAAGCAGGCAGCAGTGGCTCTTTCTTCAGCAAAAGCGGAATACATGGCAGCATCATCAACAAGTTCTCAAGCAGTAGGGATAAGAAGGATATTGCCAAATCTATATTTGGCTCCTGAGCATCCAACCACCATTTATTGTGATAACAATAACACTATTGCCATGACAAAGAATCCTGTGTTTCATGCCAGAACGAAACACATAGAGATCCAATATCATTACATCCGTGACTTGGTTCAAGATGGGCAAGTAGAGTTGCAGTTCTGTCCTACATCTGAGCAAGTTGCTGATATCTTTACCAAGGCTCTTACTACACCAAGTTTTGTGGCCTTGAGAAATCAGTTGGTACTCACCCCTATTGATCATTCAGGGGGAGATTGAAGATATGAATAAGTCAATAGTTTTTTAGTACTTTTTAGTTTTTAAACAGTTTTAAAAGCAGCTTTTAAATGCAATTCATACTGCGTATTTCTTCATTGTTTTAGTTTTTAGCTTTTCCAGCTTTAAAACTGTTCGGTGTAGGTTTTGTTTTAAACTTTGTTTTTTAAGCTTTATTTTGCTTTATTCTTTCTTTAGTCTATGCACTGTTTCTCCAACTCTCTACATAGAGTCATCTTGTAATAACTTTTACACAATTTTTGAATAATAGAAATATAATACAGCCGAATATCATTATCTTCTGTCTGCTGTTTATTGTTTCAACTTTCTATTCAATTCTCTGCAAATTATAAGTTTATGAAACAGTTTATCAAATTTATAGTTTTTTTTGTTAACCTCAGCTTTAGAATTATATCTTTCACATCCATGGCCGACTCCTCCGTATTGTTCTGAACTGGCTGAGCTCCACTGGCAGCATTTTTTTCATCGTATGAACCCATTTCTATAATTTTGTTCAAATTGTATTTTTCAAAAGCAACTATAAACCCGATTATATATTGAGACGGAGGATTAACGCCACCTAAACCTAATAATTTGTGCGTTCAGGTGTTTTAACATTTTTCAACATAATTATTGTGAATCTTTTCCTTCAACGCCAACGTAGTCGGTTATAATTATGATGATGAACACCATTGCTCCACCATTATATATTGCTCCACCATTATATCTTCAACTGCAAGAAAGTCTGTCTTAAATTTTGCTGGCTCTTAAGTCCCATCATTTTCACCATTCAATTTGGCATTTCCATGGTTGTCGACTATTCTCCAGACACATTAAAATACAGTACCTTAAAAATCAACGTCAATTCTCTCGATTCTATAAAAATTGAAAAAGGGTACAAACAAGAATGTGGATTCTATGAAACAAGCACAGGCTTCTTTCTTGACTCAGGGAGAGAGATCCAGAACCTCCATAAACTTAAATATTATACAATTTTCTGCTAATGCGTACTGCAGTGAGACCCAGAATCTCTGTAAAATTAAATACTATGTACTTAATTTTAAAATACACTGCGCAAAGTCACTGTGCTAAAGATGTGGCTCGGTTTCGAGAGAGTGGTGAACAAAATTAGCAATGCAGTAAGCAATAGACTGAACAGTAACCATGGGATTAACACCGAGAGCAGTTGGCAGGACGCTTGCATCGGCCACAAACAACCCCTTCACTTCCCACTACTCACCTCTCCCGTCCACCGCTGAAACGCGCTCGTCCGCCCCCATTCTACAACTGCCCATCTGGTGCGCAGAGCACAGAGGCGTCGACAAGTCCTTCAATCGCCTCTAGCTGACATTTTTAATAAACCTCTTAATCTCCTCCGCACTCGAACCGGGGATCTTCAAACGCTCGCCCTTGCAATGATGAGTGGCGATTTCTTGGGCACCCGCAGCGACGAGAATCCTGAGGGCCTTTTCAATTTCTTTGTTCAGATTCTTTTCGTCGTGAGAGCTCAGTCGGTATGTTAAGTGGCCCTGCAGGTTGACTGTGCCAGAGCCTTTGTCTCTGGCCAAGGCGAAGAGATGACACGTTCTGGAGAATCTCAACATTCGTTCTTTCATGTCGAGAGCGAATATCCATGGTATCAGGACTGAAAATATGCCTGGGTGCAGCGAAGGGGTCGGGATAATGGTTCCGTAGCCAGATGGGTCGCCCATTGAATGCACTGCAGTTATGACGGGGCCCTCATAGCTGTTTTCACTGGCGTCGGGAAAAAAACCCCATCCCATTTGGATCGGATGGAGGTGGAGGTTGCGCCCAATGTTGGGGTTTTTCAGGCCACTATTTTTAAGCAGGACAGGGCTGCAGAGAGCCCCGCGGGAAACCACTGTCGCTCTGGAATGCACCTCCATGCGTAATCCTCCCTTTCCTGCCTCAATCACCACACCTGCTGCTACCGCATTTTTGTTGTGGCCTCCATGGTTTGTAATGATGACTCGCTGGGCTTTGCATGATGAGAGAATGACAGCCCCATGATTGACGGCGTCGAGCAACCACGTCTCTTGTGTGCCTTGTTTCGTTCCATCTTTGCAGCCAAAGCAACACCACTCGCACCAATGCTCCGGATCGCCGTTGCGTGGGACGTCGAGCACATCGTAGTTGAGGTTCGCGCAGCCCTGTCTTAGTGTCTTGTTGGCAAGCCCTTCACTACATGCAGCCTCCTTCACGCCCATTCTCTCGCACACGGCGCTCGTGGCTTGAGAAAACTGCGGCGAGGAAAACAGAGGGAGTTTGAGTTCGTCGCTCCACTCAGAAATTACGTGAGTAAGCGTGCGAAGGGAGGCAGATCAGTTGATGGAGGACCCTCCGCCCATGGTGGAGGCGGCGAGAAGGACTACCCCGAGGTTGTCCGTGGCCAAGAGTCCGCCCCCCTCATACATCTGATCCAACGACGGCCCTTCCAGTAAGGACAGATCCTTCCTTGCAAAGTATTTGCCTTTTTCTACCATTATCACTTTGTGCCCGGCCTTGGAAAGCACCCCTGCAACCACTCCTCCTCCGCTGCCCGACCCAACCACCACCACGTCGCATTTTATAGTGATTGCTTTCTCTTTGTTCTTTCCTTTTGCGGAGGTCCCCTCTATAACTTCACAACCAGCCTTGCGCAGAGTGTTTCCGATGTTATTTACTGCAACATCTTGCAAGCCAATGACCTTGTCATGCAATGGGCCTTTCGTGGCTTCCTTTCTTCTTTGGGATCGCAGCTCCGGGTTTGGCCCACAGTAACCCATTGCTTTCCACGAAGGATTTCCATTCTTCTTATCCACCTGCAAAATTTTCAAATATATATAGTTTATTTTCCATGTCACAGTTGATTTTTTAAAAATGGAATGGCTTTTTATAAATTAACGAGAAAATAGGGCTGATTTACTGTGAGAGAAGAGAGAAAACCTTTGAAATTTAGTTGGAAGACAAGGAAAATTTATTAGACCACAAACAAAGGAAGACAATTTTGGTTATCAAAATTGTTTTGAAAGATGCAATTGAGAAAAACAAGAGTACCTTTCACAGATATTTAGTTTATATTAAAAGATAGAAAGTGAGAAAGACAAGTATAAATAAGAAGAAAAACAATAAAGAAACATTATGTTAAAATAAAAATAATATGGATCAACATCAGATCAAAATCAATTCACTTCTAAAAATAAAAAATAAAAAACAAAGATACAAATAAAAAATTAAAATAAATGTTCATTAGAATTTTGGATTTGAAAATATTAAGTATTTTTAATCATATTCACATAATCAAATTCAAAACCTTAAAATTAATTAAAAAAAAATTGTATATCCACCTATAGTTATTAATTTGAATCCCCATAAAGTTCATTTGGCGTGCTAGATAAACACATATTTTTTTGACATGATGTTAATAACTCAAAAAAATATGACATTAAATTGGATTAAAACATAAAGTTGGAGCACAGCTCATAACATTTATGATTCTGCCCTCTCAAAGAAGGGCAGACGTATATAGTAGTATAGGTATATCTGCAAAAATTGAGTCAAATAATTGCTGTTTTGGAAGAGTAGGTCCGGCAATCATCACTTCTACAGACTTACAATCATAAAACAATTTTAGCACATTAAAGGATACCGGCGCACCTTTTCTTCGGAAACCATTTGGATATTAAACTATTAGGCATTAATACACTTATGTCTTAAAGGAACATAGAGACTATTATAGATGATCTTGTCCCTTCAGCTAGCCTGTTACCATATGTCGTTTTATTTAATGTTACTTCATATTTTTCTTGTATTTATCTCTAACTATCCTATTACAGAAAATATCCAATAAAAATCACTGTAAAAGTCATCGTAACTTTCGAGAAATTCGGTGTCCGCATATGGGAGAAAACAGGCAACAAAACCAGAAAGAAAGTGTCTGTCTTCACTAGACTATTTTCTGCTGTAAAAAGCAGGACCAAGTCCTCCACCGGCTGATTTGAAGACTACAATAAAAAACTTTATTGAGTATGCAATCAAGCAAGTGAAATAAAATATTACCATAGCTGAAGACCCTTAAATAACTGTTATAAGCACATATTGGAACGAATGATAATTTTAACTGCATCAGTGACATAAACTATTCAACATAACAAAATGTAGAATGTCATCAAGAACTTTGCTTATAAATCTTCTACACTGTTTATTCCAAAAGTTTTGTATTCCCATAAAACTGATGCAAAATATGTATGGGAAGAGCTTATTAATGATGGGCTTTCGCAATTTCAAGAAACAGAATTTACTAAAATTTCAGGCACCTAGTCTGACAGCCTTTTCCAAAGCTCCATACTGATGTAATTCAGGTGTTCTAGCATACATTTAAGCATTTTACGAAATATACAAAACCTTAAAGAACATTGAATGAGCAGCATCTAATATCTATAAATGTATGGGAAGGGCTGTGCTTTTGCAATTTAAAAACTCAAAATTACAGATATACCTTAATGGATATACCTTTGTGTAGAATGTAAGGCAGCATAAGAATTTGATGGCCTTAAATAGTAGACGAAAGAGATAAAAAGAGCTGTGAGACCAAGAAAGCATAATTTCCTCCCTTGTATGCTGTGGACCCTGGGAAAACCTTTGGAAATAGGGAAAATTACAGGATAGAGATAATCTCCCACACAATATAAACGTCCCGTACCATGTTGAAAGAAGCCATAATGATAGGCTCATCAATCCCAAAGCAGCGTGTACCAAGCGCTCAGACATATATCCTGCTAACTGTAATTGTTTTCCAAAAACAAACCAATTAGAACCCATAATTTCAATCCTTAATGTTTAATTTCTCTCAATTCCATAAAAACAAGAACGCATGTCATAATATAATCTCCTCTGCCTTTTCATTCCAATTTTTTTGTTCTAAAAAATTTACATAAAGAAGAATGTCTTGGGTAAAGCAGAAACAAGTATAGATTTCCTTCTTAGCCCTGATAATGGATGGCGACGACATCCAATAGAACACAACTGATTTCAAGCAGTAGAATACATAATCTCAATCATCGATGCTGATTTCTCTCAAAAACGTGATGTCCTAATATATTATGATTGCTGACTTAGCTCATTATTATGCTTTCAAGAAATGATTAGAAACAAGAACGTGGGTTCTGGAGAAATAAGCTGAGGCTTTATACCTTAATAATGGATCCTTGAGAAAAACCCTAAACCTCAATAAACTTAAATACCTCCGAATAAATTTAAGGATGATATACTAACATAATAATCAATGTCAGCTTCTCTCAATTCTAAAAAGAAAAAAGAAAAAGAAAGTGTACAAAAAAGAATACAGATTCTATGAAACAAGCTCCAAAACCTCCATAAACTTAAATATTATACAATTTTCTGCTGCATTGCATTGATGTTGATTTTTGTAGCTCGAAAAGTGGGATATGGATTTGCTTTAAAGCAACTCAAGATTAGATTTGCTTTAAAACAATTCGAGTTGGATTTTCAGCAACAATAGTTTTTATTCTTTAAATAGAATGTTTCTGAGTTTGTGAGGATAAGATAAATCCTAGAGTGATTTTATGTGTAAATAAAGCCAAAGAAAGCAAGGAAAGATTCTTTCCTTGCACGCTAAGTAAAGCAGCTAGGCTCTATAAACAAGATTGCTGTAGCAAACTTATATTGTATTTTCGAAAGAAAAGTTTGTTGTTAGGCTAAATAGAAGATCCAACATTTGCAGGTTTTTCCCTTGCATTGGGTTTCTGGGTATATATGTGTTATTGTTTTGTGTGTTTGGCTTCATGTTTGCTCGATTTCTTTATGTGAATTTATTGTGCAATTAATCTGTTGCTGGGTTATAGAAATTAACAATTGAGACTCAGGATCTCAGTAAAACTAAATACTTTGTACTTAACTTTAAAATACACTGCAAAAAAGACAAGTATACATGTAGGGGTATTCCAGCCTGGGAAGCCGAGGTGCCATAGAAAGATTTAAGTGCATCCTCCTCATGTGGATCACTCTTTGAAATTGCATCGTGATCCAGAGAAGGAAACAAGGTATCACACAAAGCAGTCAAAGCTTCCATTTGGGCTTCTGAATACTTTTTATTCTCATAACTTGGCCTGCCACCTCTCAGCAGAAAATGGGCATCCATGGCCGACTCCTTCATATTGTTCTGAACTGGTTCAGCTCCACTGGGAGCAATTTTTTCGTCATATGAACCCATTTCTATAATTTTGTTCAAATTGTTTCTTTCAAAAGCAACTATAAACCCGAATATATAATGAGACGGAGGATTAACGCCACCTAAACCTAATAATTTGTCCATTAACGTGTTTAACATTTTTCAACATAATTACTGTGAATCTTTTCCTTCAACGCCAAATACTCAGTTATAATTATGATGAACAATACCATGTTCCACCATTATATCTTCAACTGCAAGAAAGTCTATCCTAAATTTTTCTGGCTATTAAGGCCCGTCATTTTCACCATGTAATTTGGCATTTCCATGGTTGGCAAATACTCTCCAGACAAGCATTTTTCGTGTCCTTCTCCACTCCTTATGTTAGCTCAACTTTTTTATTAGTTATTTAAGATTGAAAATGACCACCTTGAATGCATCTGCATTTTACGGTCTATTTTTAAAGATATATTAAATGTAACGAACTAGATCTAGACGATATTATTGGGGTGTATGTTTAATTTATGATGTGAGGTACAGTTTAATAATTGTTTTATTTTTTAAATGAATATTAAATAATAATATTTATTTAAATTATCATAAAATAAAGATATATTTAATTTATTTTAGATTATTTTAATTTTAATTTAAAATTATTTTATTTATAATATATAGATACATAAATTTTATTATATCTGTTTTGTATACTTTATTTTTTGATAATACACTTGTTCTACTTTTGAAAAAAGTTCATTGTTTTGATAATTCTATTTTTTTTTAAATATTTATTTATATCTAATACACACATACATGCATATATACATGTACATCTATACATACACATATATGTATCCATATATGATACATATATACATACATACATACATACATACATACATATATATATATATATATATATATATTTATGCATAGATACATACATACATACATACATACACATACATATATATATACATATAAGATTGTTGAACATGTTCTGAGAAGGAAATAACCATCAATATTTCGTATATAGAAGTTAGGATACTCCTATGAAGAGTCGTAACCCCATAGAAATATGTCATGGGCTACAAAACAAAAACATGTTAATTGTAGTATAACTACTATTGACATATGGACTACATATCAAATGTCACCATAACTAAAAACCTAATGTCTCTTTGTCTGATTACACATCATATAATTATTTTTAATTTAGACCTATATCACCACCGCCATATCTCCATCTTCACTTGATTCTAAGCTCCCAAGAATAATTTCAAATGACCAATCCACCTCTATCAATGTCGAAGCTCTAGTTGTGTGCTTGTAGCCTTCATAAATTTGATACCTCCTTTGGCGTTCTTCTTTCTCATACCTTCACTCTACCCTAATTTCCTTAAAATGAATGACACCTAGGGCCCAATGTATCAAGGATTGATCATAGACTAGGTCCTAAGCTAGGATGGAAGCCCAAGCCATCAACCACATCATCCAGTAATGCCTTGGCTTGCCCCTCCATTGTGGCTTGATTATGGACGCAACCACAATCCTAATGTCCTCCTTAGGCTCACTCACATCTAGAAGGACCACTATTAACATTAAGGATATATTAATATTCACATGATATCAATGTGACGTTGATAGGAATGACTCCCCTAACATCATATGGATCACATGGAGGATAATGATGCTAGTAGTCTTGAAAATATTTTTCAAATTGCAATCCAAAACTTCCCACATGGGGGAAATTTTCTATTTCTTTGATCTCAAGCACACTATGGTATCCATTTTTATTCCCTATATTTTACAATTGAATATGGGAAAGCTTTTATCATTTCACCAAAACAACAATGATACAAAATCCATCATGAAAATTTAACTCCTCATGCTAGATTTTCCCACTAATTTCCTAACTAGAGATAAGTGAGCCAAATTAATGGATCAATGTTAATTTTATTCATAACTTGATCGAGGTGAGAGGGACACAAAATTTAGAGCTATTAGCCGCCATGTGCTAGTAGAGTTGTCACTAATGTAATATGATTTCGTGTCTATTTCCATGTTAGCTAACTTGTTAGTTGTCCCATTGACCTCTTCATAGACATACATAATGATGTACATGGGGAAGTTCTCAAGTAAAGGCTAGCATGCGAAAATAATATTTTTAATTTCCAACTTACATAATGTCATTTTAGAGGAAATTTATAATGATTAGTGAGTCATCTTCAATTTGAGTGTTGGTCACTTCTAATTGCTTACATGTTTGAAGCCCAAGTAGAATGGCTTGGGCTTTAGATTTTTACTTGTTCTAATTGGGAATTTATTTGCTATTACATATGTAAGTTTTTAAAAATGATCCTTGATAATATAGACAATGGAAAATTATCTTGGATCTCCATGGGAAGCTTCATCAAAATTGAGCTTGTTCACCCCTTTGAAAGAGGGATCCATCTATCATCTACTCTTAGCTCTAATAATGGATGGAAAAGAGACCCAAAATCTCAATAAAATTAAATAACACAATTGATTTCAGAAGATGCAAATTAAAATATACAATACTTTAAAAGATATTGTCCTAATATATTGTGACTATTGACTTAACTATTTATTATGTTAGATTGCTGAGATTTCTGGATTTAAATTGTGTTATTTATTTTTTGTTTTCAAGAAATGATTAGAAACAAGACGTGGGTTCTAGAGAAAAAAGCTAAGGATTCTTTCTTAAACCTAGATAATGGTTCATGTGAAAAAAACCTTAAACTTCAATAAAATTAAATAATTCGTAATTGATTGAAGGAGACCCATTGAAATACAATACCTTAAAAATCAATGTCAATTCTCTCAATTCTAAAAAAATTAAAAAGGGTACAAACAAGAATGTGGCTTCTATGAAACAAGCACAACCTTCTTTCTTAACACTGATGATAGGTTAGGGAGAGAGATCCAAAACCTCCATAAACTTAAATATTATACAATTTTCTATTGATGCGTACTACAATGGGACCCAGAATCTTAGTAAAATTAAATACTATGTACTTGATTTTAAAATACATTGTGAAAAGTCACTTAAAAGCATAAATACAAGTATACATGTGGGGGTATTCCATCTTGGGAAGCCGAGGTTCCATAGAAAGATATAAGTTTTGTTGCAAGTATGAAGGTGTTGTCATTGATCTCAATAGGAAGTCTACTAACTGGTGTTGTCATTGATGTCAACTATGGGATGAAAATGTTGAGGATATTGAAAAAATTGTGAAAAAGAGGAAAATAGGTTGTGCATGTGTAGTTGAGAACTTGAAGAAGTTTTTTGAGTACATGGAGCTATCTTTTGTTGCAGAGTCTGAAGATGAGTTGGAATGAAGTAATGAGCTGAGATAATGTCTCTAGTACTTGGTTTCCAAGTGCTTTTGAGAAAATTTGATAGTCAGAGTAAGTTGTGTTGTGCAAGTGTTCATAGTGTGCTCCGGTATTGTGCTCCACATTTCTTTTGTGTTGATGCTATGCTTGTGCAGATCTTATAGGTTAAATTCAAGGTTATCAGAGGTCGCTATTTTCAAAGTTTGGGTTTTTGGATTGTTGTGCAGTGCGAGATATTTTCACCAGTGTGTGAACTAGTTGTTCAGTGATGTTTTTATGGCCTGAGAGAAATATATTTGCTCTATGTTTCTCCATTGTTTGGCTTCATATTGTGTGGATTTGGAAAGTTTCTTACAATGCTTTTATCTTTTTACATATTCAAGTTTTTACTTGATTTGGTGTAGTACAGAGTGAGTTTCATTTATCAGTATGCAAATAAGGGTTATCTGTTGTTTTGAGTTGAAGTGTTTGTATAATGTGAGCTTGGATGAAGTGTTTGATGAATATTTGTTGGGATTAAGGTGTCTCAAGTTTAGAGTCCTAACATTGATTTATTTGATGTAATTTAATATATTTATTTGTATTATTTAATTTCCTATGGTGTCATGTCACTAATTGGGACCTATTGGATGGGTGGCATCCCTGTTGGAGGTGACTAGATGACACATCGTCCCACTTTGGAATCTATGACATATGAAAAATTCTATGACGTGTCATAAGGCATCTTTTAATGCATGGGTGAAAGTTGGCGCCCAAGATGGGTTATGACAAAGTGTAAGAGAATTAGCCATTTTTAGGTAGTCATGATAGATTCTCTTATAGTTGTAAGTGCTATTAGCTATGATTGATTCTATGACAGTTGTAAGATGTGTAAGGCATCTATCATAGCCTATTTTTAGCATATTCTAGACGTCCAAGCTTGGAAAAAGACTATTTGCATGTTTGAAAAGTGTATGGGGTGTAAGGGAATGTTGTACAAGTGTCCAAATGCATGTCTAATGCGTTGAATATTGTGCCTTTTGGATTTGGACACCCCTCACCTTCTAGATGCTTCTTGAAGCTTGTATCACTCTATTTATTGAGTGCCTTGAGTTGTAGAATACATAGTTTGTTTGCAAGTAATGAAGTGTTGCTGATATCACTCCAAAATAGGTGTTTGTGTTGAAACACTTGTGTAGAAGCTTTGTACTTGGAGAAAAATTGTAATCACTATTTGATATAATATATAGAAGTACTATGCTTTTGGAGGGTATGGTTTTTTACCCGAAAGGGTTTTCCCCATGGTATATTTGGTGTCAGTGTTTTTGTGCATTGTTTCTATTCTATTTCCATTCATCTTTATGTGCTTCTCTAGTTGTAACTGTTAAAGGTGTTAAAAAAGGAAATTTTTTGTAACTCTCTCCTGATTAGATTAGTGTAGGAAGTTATTCTGCTCACCCGGATTCCTTTCAGTTAGTATTAGAGCTTGGCCAACCTTGGTTCCTTTGTTGGGTAGAAGGGTTTTTTGAGCTAATCTTTATTTTAGTGGGAGTTTTACAGAAGAGTGTGTTTCATTACCTTATTGCAGGAAAGAGATGGAAAGCACATTTGGGAGGATTGAGAAGGAAAAATTTAACGGTGGTAATTTTGAGTTGTGAAAGCTCAAAATGGAAGACATATTAGTAGACCGAGACTTGTGGCTTGCAATTTCTGGAACCAAACCTTTAGGCATGAAACAAGAGGATTGGGATCTCATCGATAGGAAAGCCAAGGGTTTTATTAGACTATGTTTGGATGATTCCATCCTCCTGAATGCCCATGAAGAGAAAACTTCTACTTCTTTGTGGAAGAAGCTTGGTGATGTCTACCAAGATAAATCATTGGTAAACAAGATTTTCCTGAGAAAGAAGATGTATTCTTTAAAAATGAAAGATGGAGGATCTATAGCAGATTATCTAAATGCATTTAACATGTTGGTTGCACAACTAGGTTCCATTGGAGAAAAAATAGATGAACAAGACTGTTGCATGCTCCTTTTGTGTTTGTTTCTGGACTCTTGGGATCACCTAGTATTGGATATTGGAAGCACTACTTCCACCTTTAAGATGGATGAGGTTGTTGCCTCATTGGTATATGAAGAGATGCAAAGGAAGTCTTCTAAGATGGCCAAGAAGGCCTTGTAGTCCATGGCAGACCAAAAGAGAGAAGTAAAAAGAAAGACAAGAAATCTAAGTCAAAGTCTCTAAGGAGATCAAAGTCTCCTAGTAAGAAGTCCAAGGTAAAATGTTGGAACTGTGGTGAAACTGGTCACATTCGAAAAATATTTCAAGAAGGAGGAGAAGAAGAAAGACAAGTCTTTCTCTGATTTTGAATCTGAGAAATCATCCCAAGATGATGGAGAAGAATTTATTTCAGCCTTGGTAGCCTATGCATCAGATGATGTGTGGTTTATGGATTTTGGTGCATCCTTTCACATGACTTCTCACAAATATTGGTTCTCAAAGTATGAGGAGTTTGATGGTGGAGAGGTGTACCTAGGTGATGACTCTCACTTGAAGATTGTTGGTCAAGATTGGAAGAGTCAAAATCAGATTTCCTGATGGAAGAGTGAAGGGGATTGATGGTGTCTTGCATATCCCGAGTTTGGCATGAAACCTTCTTTTTGTAAGTAAACTGAATGATTCAGGAGTGCAAGTTGTTTTCTCTGGTGGAGGATGCAAGATGAAAAGAGGAGCTATGGTGTTAGCTAAAGGTGTTCAGATTGACACTTTGTTTTAGCTTGATGCATGCATTGTACAGTGCAATAGTTCTTCTGATGTACCAAAGAAGAAGAGACCTTTGGATTCTTCATCCTCATCATCAAATTGTGTAGAGAAGAAGCATGTTGTAGCTACATCCAATGGTTGTGCATTTTGGGTACCTAAGGGTGCTCATTCTATGGAAATGAAGCTTCTTGCAAAGAAGACAATGTTATGGCACCAACGAATCGGTCACATTGGTGAGAAGGGTATTAGAACCCTAAAAAATAAGAGCTTTGTTGAAGTCCTTGATGATTGTAATCTTGAGTTTGACTTTAGTGAACATTGTGTATATGGAAAAAACATTGTGTTTTTTTCTACTCTAGTTCTCATAAGTCTTATGGGGTATTGGATTATGTACATTCTGATGTTTTTGGTCTTGTAAATGTTCCTTCATTATCAAAATTTTCACATTTTGTTTCTTTCATAGATGATTACAGTAGAAGGACTAAAGCTGAAGTCTTTAGTCGGTTTAAGGAGTTTAAGGCTTAGTAGAAAATAAAACTAGAAGAAAGATTAAGTGTTTGAGGACTGATAATGGTGGTGAGTTTTGTTCCATAGAATTTGACAAGTTCTATAAAGAGCATGGGATTGAGAGACATAAGAAAAATCCCTACACTCCACAGTAAAATGGAGTTGTGGAGAGGATGGACAGAACGTTGATGGAGAGGGTTAGGAGTATGTTGAGTGGTGCCAGCCTTGATCAATTTTTTTTGGATGAAGTGGTATCAACTACATGTTATTTGATCAATAGATCTCCTACATCAACACTTGTTGGAAAGACACCCATGGAGGCATGGTCTGGTAAAAATCCTTCGATGAGACATCTTATAGTATTTTGTTATGAAGCTTATTCTCATGTTCTGATTGAGAAGAGGTCTAAGTTGGAGAACAAGGCTATTAAGTGTATCTTTATTGGCTATGGTGTCAGTGTGAAAGGGTATAAGCTTTGGGATCTATAAGCACAAAAGGTTCTCTACAACAGAAGTGTGATCTTCAAAGAGATGAAACCTTCCTCTATTGAGCTACAACTAGAGAAAGAGGAAAAAAAAAAAGGAGGTGGATCAAATTCCACCTACTCCAAAGAAAGAAGAACCAAGCACTCATGTTGGACCTAATGATGAGGAGAGCTCAAGTAGCTCTGAAAGTTTTGAAGAAGAAGAACCTCAACCTTAGCCTTTAAGGGGGTCTACACGAGTTAGGAAAAAACCAAAAAGGTATGGATATTCATTATTGGATCCTAGTTGCATATTTTCCTTGATTACTAATACTGATGAGCCTAGGACTGTTAGAGAGGCTTTGGGTATGATTGATTCATATTCCTAGATGTAATCCATGGATGAAGAGATGAATTCATTAAAGAAAAATAAGACTTGGGATTTGGTACCTTTGCCTAGTGGACGTAAACCTGTTGGTTGTAAATGGGTGTTCAAGAAAAAGTGTGGTTTTGATGGCAGTGTTGGGAAGTATAAGGCATGGTTAGTCACTAAGGGGTTTCCTCAGGTGGAGGGAATTGATTATGGGGATATATTCTCTCTTGTAGCGAAGCTAACATCTATCTGGATTTTGTTGTCACTTGCAGCAGTGTGTGGACATGAAAAAAGTAACCCTTCTACTTTTTCCTCCTGTTTAGGTCCTCCTTGTGACTTTGGCTTAGTTGTGCCTTGATTTAAAGTTGTTATTTGTGGTCAACACATTCACATTAGGTCTTGGGCCCTAGAAAATTAAAATAATTCAAGTGGTGCCTTACTTAAGTGTTGTAACCCACTTTCACACTTTTCTAGGACCTTTTTATTATAATTCACTTAAATAACCTCTTTTTATTACTTACCAAGCCTTATTTCAAAGTGTTGTAAAATGTTGTAACAAACTTTCACACTTTTCTAGGCTTTTCATCAATAATTTGATCCTTTCTCATGTTTAAATGACCCCTTAATACACTTACATGCCCTACTTAAGTGTGTTTTAGAGAATAATCCCATTAAACATCATTTAATACACTTTAATTCCTGACACCCATTAAAATTGCCCTGGTGGGACTACATCGCCACTAGGGGTGACTTACTCCCACTTGGCACAAAAAACAAAATTATTTTAAAATTCTAGCGAGATATTATTTTCTAAACCTTGAGGTCGGCTTGTGATGTGGTATTTTTGGGAAAAAAGTTATATGTTGGCAACACAAGGGCAGATAATTGAGAGGGGGGGTAAAGCAGTTGTCATAGAATTTCAAACTTATTCAACTTATTAACCTTATTCTCAGATCTGATCAATAACCATGAAAGCATAAATCAAGAACACATCAAAAACACACATAACACCAATATTTTTTACACATGTGGAAACCCTATTAGGGGAAAAACCACAGTGGAGGTAAGTCCACAAGATTATACCCTGTTAAAAGTATAAAGATTTATATGAATGGGGAATGCACATGCATTTAGGTGCACTGCCTAGAGCTCACTACTCAATTACAGATAGGCTTACTGCCCAAAGGAAGACACACTATCTTACAAAAGATTGAATTACATTCACAAAATTTGAACTAAGAAAAATAGCATCTACCAATGCCTAATTACAGTTTTGGTTAAGCACATGAACACTTCTTCACTCTTCTTCACTCTTTTTCACACTCTGCATTTTCCTTCAAAATATTTGAACAATATTCGCACATAGGACTTGCACACTTCACATACTCATGCCTTCAAATGATAAAACAATCACTCTTATATATCCGCAACAAGAAATTACATCGCTACAAGTCGGCCTTAAGAAAATAATAAAATGAATGCAAACTGTCGGCCCAAAACAATAAATATTATTAATGTGAATCAACCATAATCAACCACAAGATAGTGGAGACCCAAAATGAAATTCTCAAACATGAACCACCTTCAAAAATTACTCCTCAAAGATCCACAACACACTTCAACACCTTGTCAGCCAAGAACATGAAAAACATGAACATGCAAGAGAAAATCTCAAATTGCAAGCACAACGATCAATGCAGACATGTGACACGGATAGAGAATGATCTAGAAACATCCAAAAACATCATGAATCATGAGAGAGGCATCTGCAACAACTAAACTTGCTAAAATCACATCACCTTCATTGAGGAACACCAACTGAAACAACAAAAAAACTCTCAGAATACAAATCTTCATAACTTGATCAAATCTTCACGTGGATCTTTGAAAATTAATGTGGATAAACTAGATATACTTGAAAAGAAACCCTTTAATCCACAACCTCTGATCATCAATGTATTGAACTCACTAATAGACTGAACTTCACTTCACCACTGACAACCAGTAATTTATTTCATTATAATTTTCTCAATATCCTTGACATATACAACCTCTAAGACATAAATTCCAATAGTGTTAACATCAATGACAACCACATATTAGCAACACAACTACAATCTCCCCTTTTGGCATTGATGGCAACACACGATGTAAAAACATCATCAACGCAACTATCTTGAACACTTACTCCCCCTTAGGTTCTGACTCTTTTCTTCTCAACAAATCTTCTTCCTTAGATAATTCATATTTTTTCACATGAATCTTCTCCCCCTTTGACATCAATGCCAAATATCTCTTTTCTCCACACAAGCTCTAAACCACATATCTAAACATCTAAGTACTCCCTCTGAGTAGCAACCACCACAACATCAATCCAGATCAAAATATGACCATGAAATGCATAGATTGATGCAAGTCAATGCATCTTAGTTTTGATTAGGAGGGGTAATCACCCCTAGCTACCCTCTTAGATACTCAAAAGTATCCTTAGGCAATTACTTTGTAAAGATGTCTGCAATCTGCTCCTTAGTAGGCACATACTCCAGTCTGACTTCCTTTTCACTCACCTTCTCTCTCAAAAAGTGAAACTTGATAGATATATGCTTGGTCTTTGAATGCAGCACCAGATTCTTAGAAATTTTAATTGCACTTGAATTATCATAGAATATAGCAATGGGTTCATCATACACAGCTCTGATATCCTTCAACATATCCTTCATCTACAATAATTGAGTACAATTATTAGCAACAACAATGTATTCTTCCTTTGTAGTAGACAAAGAAATGGCATTTTGTTTCTTACTTCCATGAAATTAGCTTCTTACCCAAAAAAAATGCACCACCACTAGTACTCTTTCTGTCATCCACATGTCCTGCCCAATCAACATCAGTAAAAACACTCAAAGTAAGATCATCATTTTTAGGATACCACAACCCAAAATCAATTGTTCCCTTCAAGTATCTGAAAATCCTTTTCACAACAGTTACATGAGATTCCTTAGGATCAGCTTGAAATCTTGCAACAATGCATACAAAATTCATGATATCTGGTCTAGTTTGAGTCAAGTAAAGAAATCCACCAATCATTGATCTATATCTAGTTTTATTTTCCTTAGGAGAATCATCATTTTGTGTCAACTTGCATTCGGTCACCATAGGTGTACCAACTGGCTTTGAATCTTCCATACCAAACTTCTTCAGTAATTCTTTCACATACTTGGACTAAGATATGAAGATCCCTTTATCTAATTAGTGTTGCAATCCCAAAGCCAATTTCATCTCACCAATCATGCATCTCAAACTCATTTTACTCATTAGAAAACTTCATGCACAAAATATCATCTCCTCCAAAAATGATATCATCAACAAATGCTAAACAATCAAATCTTTATCGATCAATCTTGAAATATAGATTACTATCGGGTGATCCCACAAAGCTGGTTTACAATTTCTGGGAGGAACTGATTTTTGCTGAAATCACATATTTTTAGAAAATATAATGATTTAAGCCTTAAAGGTTCCATTTAAAGAATTCCAATTGAAGAGGGTTTGATCAAACTACCTTAAATCAAACCCCTTTGGATAGAACCCTGCTATTTTTAAACCATACCTATAATAGAGTCTCCTTTACACCTATCAAAATGCTAATAAAAACCCACTTTTAATTTAACTTTTGGGGGATCAAATGAATTCA
>VDFB02070152.1:0-58456 GCA_007258455.2 Sequoia sempervirens | reverse complement strand
ACAGTTTTCACCAAAGTCAAAAGTGCAAATGCTTGTCTTTTTCAACCTTTTTACCTTTTAAAGGTCAAACAAGGGTAAAATTGACTTTATTTTCTTAAAAAAATGGGACATTTTTTTTTCATCATCTATCGCGAGCTAAACCACTCTCTCTCTCTCATCCGTGATTTACCTCCTGAGGGGGCATCATCAGCAGAAATATCAAAAACACATCAAGGGAAAAATCTTATTTTCTTTGAAGCAATGCATTTCACACATCACTTCAAAGGGGAAAAATGTATACGTCTAAAAATGGTCATGATTAAGCTTGTTAATTAATTAAATATGATTTATTTAATTAATTCCTCTAATGTCATCTACATATAAATAAATTTAATTATTTATTTATATCGTTCATCTTCTAAATTCTTCTACCTTAAATTAAATAAATAATTTTATTTAATTACTAACATTTCCACCTTTCGCTTGATTAAATTAAATAAATTTTTATAATTTATTTATATTTAATTATTATCCTATTCTAGAGTTTAAATATTTTGAATATTTAAATAATGGAATATCTTCTTCATCTCACCTTTTATCTTTCGCTTGATTAAATTAAATAAATTGTCATAATCTATTTATATTTAATCATCATTTGGTTCTAAAGTTTGAATATTTTTGAATATTTGAATAATGGAATATTCTCCATCCCATATTCAATTTAAATATTAAATATTTTATTTAATATTTTCTCACCCTAATTTCATTTTTTTTAAACATAATTAAATATGAGTTATTTAATTATGTAGGTTTCCATTTTCATCTCCACTTCCAAATTAAATAAATATATTTTATTTAATTTCTAACTCGTGCTAACTCACCCTTCCAAATTCGCATCTCATCATTCGAAATGGAAGTTTCCCTCCGAAACTCAATGACGAAAATTGAAAGAAAAGGGAAACCTTCCATCCTTCTCTTCCACTTTTGGAAATCTCCCGCCATCCGTTCGAACAAGCTTAATCCGGACCGTCGATCGATTCAGCCAATCAAATCCGTTTGAAAACTCTATAAATTCCGGCACAAATCCAAGCTTTTGGTTACACTACGCATAATCATCCACATTTACACGCACACACTCGCTTTTGCACACCTACGCATATCTACGTTCATATAGGCAATCAGCTTATGCATTCATATCAGTTTCAATATCACAGCAATCTTCTCATCTTAGCATAGCTTTGCATTTAGCATAGTTTGCATTTTTAAATCTCGTTCTTTAGCTGTCATTTTGTTGAGCTTGGTCTGCTGATCTAAGAGCTATCTAGAAACCAAAAAAATGCTAAAGTTAGAGGAAGATAAGACAGTTTCGAGAAGCTGTTGTTACGGTTTGCATATTCTGTTTCCTTTTCAGCTTTTTGATTTAATGTCTTATTAATATGTGTTTGATTTCATTTAAATTGATCCAATATTTCATACACACAGGTTCAATTGATTTATGATGTGATGTGTTCATTTTATTTATGCATTATGGATGGATGCATTTGATATTCTATATGTGATGTGATGCTATATAATGTGATGTGATGTGTGATTATGCAGATGTTCATGGATGTTATGGATGTATTTCCTTTATGTATTATTTCTATGCACTTTTATGGTGATGTTGTTTGCAATATGGATGTATGGATGCAAATGATTCTAGAATGCTTAGACTAAAAAATCTATATTATGCTCCTAATGATAATGGGTGATGTGATATGTTATGATTATGAGATGTTATGATATGTTATGACATGCTCATTTTATTTTTTTAGTATTTTTTTTATGTGTAATATGATAATGCATGTATGGATGTTATGATGATGTCTATATGATTATGTAATGAATGCAAATGCATGGTTCATGAGATGCTTAGAATAACCAATCTATATTATGGTGCAAATGATAGAAATGCAATGCATGTGAAATGATCGATGTTTCCTATTATGTACGATATGCAATATGCTAACAGTTTGTGGTTGCAGGATGGATGCATTGGTGATGTTTAGTTGACTGTCACGGTACCATGTTAGCATGGAGAGAAGAAATAAGAAAAGAGGATCCAACAAGAGACTTTATTAGAAATAATTATGAGATTAATGATGTATTGCTTATCAGACATTGGGATTTTCAAAGGGCTTACTTACCTTATGTTTGATAACATACATAGATATGATGCATCAAGGTATAAAGAACCAGGATGGCGTTGTACCTAGTGTGATGGAATTTGACTCGGCAAACAAATAGGAGTATCCTTGTTCACACCTAGCATACAAAACCTTATTTAGAATGTATTTTAGATATTCCAAACATCTCAGACCAAAAAATAGAAAGGAAAACATTCCTATGTGGTCAACAAGACACCTAAAACACCCTCCCTACAAACCAAACAAAAGACGCATGACCAAAGTTATATTACAAGAATATCCAACAAGCACAACAGCCAAAAGATAATGATCGTTGCCCCATTCCTTTCTCTCTAAATCATTTTGATTAGACATCATCGAGAGGTCATTAGAATGAGCACAAATAAGATAAGTCAACAAGACAAAGATCAACTAAAGAAATAAGCTAATGTTCTTCATACCTCTAACCAAGACTAAATTACGGTGATGTTTGATGTTGATGTCCATTGTAGGAAGGATGTATCTTAGGAAATGATGTTATCAAATGATTTGGGACAAACTGGATGATGGGCTATTAGTACCAAGAGGTTACCAACTTGTTTACCTATTGACCTAGACTTGAGACCTTAACATTTTGAGTTTTCACTTTTGATCTGCTAGACTTGTTTCTGATTGTCGTACCAAAGGTTGAGGATGACGATGATTTATTGTGAGTGGAAGTTTATTATGGGTGAATGTGAAATGAGATGGATGTATTTTTTCAAATATTTGGATGTTTTTGATGTTTTGAAATGTTTTGAGGTTGTTTTTGATATTTTCAAGATGTACAAATGTTTTGATTTTCAAATTTTCTAATGTTTTTGTGTTTTCTAAGATTTTGACCAAGAAACTAACTTAAAAACCTATCTTAGGGACCTCAGGGGCTGATCAAAGATTATCCTTTCCTACGTTATACACATAGATACCATGTAGTTCAATTGACACGGACTCATTTATTGATGAGATATGAACAAATGGATTGCTAGATTATTATGACGAACTCCTAAAGGACTAACCTAAGTTTCTCTGGGGCACATTAATGATGGCCTTGCCTACATTTAGAGCTCAAAGACCCGTAGTTTGACAAGATGACTTTATTTTTTTACTTTTTCCTAAATTTTTGACCTATTTTTGGGATTTTGAATGTTTTGAATGTTTTGGATTTTTTGATTTTTTGATGTTTTTGGATTTTTTTATTTTAAGGAAGACTACAAGAATATACACAAATCCAATCCAATGTAGGTATAAGAACATGCCCCTAGCATAGTGCGATGTGATGGACTACTTGGGTATAGGTAGGACAAACTGACCTTAGGAATGGGTTGAGTAGTACTAGGAGGGATCATGATACAAACATAGGATCAAGCTATGATATAGATGCAGATGGGTGATGGATGGAGATATGGAATGTGATGGATGAATGTTGCAGAACAAGCCATAGAGATCATGGTGGATGGAAAGTGATTATTTACACAAGGCGCCTTTTTGCTGGTTTCACCAAGGTACTTTCCCAAAGTGTCGCAGTGGTTTTCACTAGAGGACGATTTTTTCTTTACTATTTTTAATCCTTTTTTCTTTTTTTTGGATTTTTATATTTTTTTGTATTTTTGGATTTACACCTTGCAAGCATAGGCATTAAATTTTTTGAGATGGGAGTTATTGGTAGGCTCCTAAAGAGGCTCACCTTCGGGTGTTGATAACTGATATGCTCCTAATTTGTAGCTTGTCGTGATGATGAAGGGCCCCAACCAATTGGGTTCAAACTTTCCCTTGCTATTTGGATTTGGTACATTTTTCTGATTCTCCTTCAATATGAGCTCTCTGACTTGAAAGGCCCAACTCCTAATCTTCTTGTTGTAGCTCCTCTTGAGATAGTTTTGGTAGACTTTCAAATGGTTTAAGGCATCTATTCACTACTCATCTAGTAGTTCCAGCTCATTCAATCATGAAACTCATTATTCTTCATTAGTGATGAGATATTGCAATGATATTCTTAAGGGATGGAGCTCGATCTCAATGGGAAGGATGGATTTTGATCCATAGACCAGGGAGAAAGGGGTTACACCTGTAAGCATGCAGATACTCATTTAGTGGGCCCGTAAGTTAGGGTTCAATTGTAGGTGTCAATCACGACCAACTTCATTGACTGTTTTCTTTAGGATTTTAAGATGGTTTTATTCATAGCCTCACCTTGGTTGTTTCCTTGGGGGTAGTATGGAGTAGAAAAGTGATGTTGGATATTGAACCTTTGGCATAGGTCTTGAACATCTTGGTTTTTGAAAGGTGTCCCATTATCTGAGATAATGGCTAGAGGGACACCGTAGCAGAAAATTAGGTAGTTTAGGATGAAATTGGAAATCTACTTTCCTATAATATAGTTCATGGGAATGGCCTCTACCCACTTTATGAAGTACTCAGTGGCGGTGATAATGAACTTATGGCCACTAGATGAGGTGGGGGTGATTTTTCCGATGAGATCAAGCCCCCATTGTGAAAAGGGCCAAGGTGTAATGACTGGGTGGAGCTCCTGAGCTGGTGCATGGATGAGGTCCCCATGTTGTTGACATTGCAAGCACCTTTGGACATAGTCATGAGCTTATTTTCCATTATAGGCCAGTAGTAACTATTCCTCAGAAATTTCTTGGCCAAGTTCATTCCACTCGAATATGACCCACAAATGCCATTATGTACCTCGGTTAAAGTAGTCAAAGCTTCCTCATTGTCTAGGCATCATAACAAGGTTCCTTCAATACTCCTACAGTATAGGGTGTCTCATACGATAACAAAATGAGATGACTTCTTGACAAATTTTATTTTAATGTTCGGGGTGATATCAGCAGGAAGGACTCCTATTTTCAAGTAGGTGTAAATGTCATGATACTAAGGGTCACCAAGACCAACAATTTCACACAAAAATTCAGACTCTGTTACCTAAAATGCTAGTACAAGAAGATGCTATACAATTAATTCTTTCTTTGGGACGTTGTGTGGGATATCTAGTAGCAATTCGATTATTGCCATAGCATCCATTGCTCTATTGTTTGCCCTAGGTATTTTCTCAAACGTGATGTCAATGAAGGATTCTTTGAGGCTTTCCACCAATTTCTTGTATGGAGTCAACTTGTTGTCCTTCGTTTGGTATTCATCATTTACCTGATTGATGATAAGTTGTGAGTCTCCATAGACCTTGAGTTACATGATCTACCATTGTATTGCTATTCTGATCCTTATGACAAGAGCCTCATACTTTGAAATGTTGTTTGTACAAGGAAAAGATAGCTTATATGAATTGGGTATGCAATCTCCTTGTGGTGTAATGAAAATATCCCAACTCCTGACCCATGTTGTGTGTAGGATCCATCAAAATACATTTTCCAGTGATCTGCTATGCTTACGTTAAAGATGGACTCATTGGGGAACTTTGATACAAGCAGGTTCTCTGAATATGTCGGTGCCTCTGCCAACTAGTCTGCAATTACTTGTCCTTTGATGGCCTTCCATTCTACATACTTAGTATTGTGTTCTATCAGGATCATAACCCATTTAGCTATTCACGCCATGAGCATTTCTTTGGAAAGAAGATACTTGAGAGGGTATATCTTGGCAATGAGTTTTATCTTGTGTGCCAACATATAGTGTCTAAAATTTTGTGTTGTGAACACTATTGCTAAGCAAGCCTTCTCAATGGATGTGTAATTTAGCTCGTGTCCTACCATGGTTCTACTGGTGTAGTAAATATCTCTCTCCTTGTTTTCATCATGTTGATCTAAGAGAGCACCAAGGGTTGCTGCTATTGCTATTAATATATACGGGATCAAGGGCTTTCTTGGAATCAATGACATAAGGACTGGTGGTGTCAATAATTACTCCTTGATTTTGTTGAACGCCTAGTCACATTTCTCATCCCATTTGTATGCTACTCCCTTGTGGAGTAAATGAGAATATGGGATAGCCTTATCTGCTAGCTATGCTATAAACTGGTAGATGGATTGGAGCCTTCCCTGCAAACCCCTTAACCACTTCAATGTCCTTGGTGCCTCCATCTCGAGAATTGCTTTGACTTTGGTGGGATCTATCTCAATTCCTCTCATAGACATGATATATCCAAGGAGCTTTCCTGACTGTACCCCGAAGACACTTTTTTGGATTGAGTCTGACCTTGTATTCTTCTAGCCTATCGAAGATGGAGCTTAGTGCTGCTATGTGATCCCAACGTTTCTTTGATTTGGCCAATATGTCATCCACATAGTCTTCCATGGTTTTGTGAATCATGTCATGGAATATTAGTGTCATAGCTCTTTGATATGTAGCTCCTACGTTCTTCAACCCAAATGGAATCATGTTCCAATAGTATGTCCCCCATGGACAAGTGAAAGTTGTCTTGTGTTGTTCATCCTTAGCTATCATGATCTGATTGTACCTTAAGAATTCATCCATTAGTGATAGCATTTCATGCCCTGTCATCATATCCACAATCATGTCTATGTTTGGGAGAGGGAAATCATCCTTGGGACATGCTTTGTTCAAATCTCTGAAGTCAGTGCAGATGTGGATGCCTCTAGTGGGCTTGGAGATAGATACAAGGTTTGAAACCCACTCTGGATAATCAATTGGTTGTATGAAGCCAGCATCAAAGAGCTTTTGTAATTCAAGTTTGACCAATAGTGTTATTTGTGGATGTATTTTTCTCACCTTTTGTCTTACTAGCTTTGCTTCTGGATAAATAGATAGATAGTGAAACATAATTTTTGGATCAAGCCCAGGCATGTAGCGTAGGTCCACACAAAGTTTACCTTTCTTTCCCTTAGGAACGCAGCTAGGAGTTCTTGTTCTTCTGTCAAAATTTATTCTACATAGAAGGTTATGTGTGGTGTTTTTTCCGTTCCCAGGTTGACTGGATTGCACTTCTCTGCTAAAACTGTTGACTTCTCCTGATGAATAGAACTAAGAGGAAGATTGAATCCCTCATCCTTTGGCACCTTAAAGAGGTTTTCTCCATTGGATGAATCCTTTTTTTTTTTACTATTTTTGGGTCTGAGAGTGCCACAGTGTGGTTTTCAATCAAATACCTAGATATTATTCTTAAATTTTCACTTTTGCGATTGAGGGATTCAATTATTTCCCTATAATAGGCATGTGCGTCTAGCTCAATGTCGAACCTAGCTTTATGATCTCCACACGGTATAATATCCTGCAATCCCATGAATTCTAAGAGAGCCTCATCATTTTTTAATGTGTCCAAAATTGGTGGTCCTCATTGGTCATAGTCAATGAGTTGGGGATAGACTAAGTTTAGCTCATGGGTTTGGTTGTTCAACTCAAAAGATAGGGTACTAATCATAAGAAGGGAGGAATCCTCAAATATCATGGGTAGGTCAGTATAGGGTCCTCATCACATACATCGGTTATGTCAAAGGTATAGTTGTCTAAAGGAAAACATGTGGACACTGGTAACTGAGGAGGACCTTTGACTTTTCTAACAGGGGCACCTTTTCCAAGTATGGTTATTTTCGGAGGGGTACATCCAAGGCCAAAATTTCTTATACGCTTCTTCGTACCAATGGGTTCTAATAGGTCATTATCATTTTGTTTGAGTTTCTTGTTCTTGTTGTAGCCCATGCTAAGCATCATCTGTAGTCCTTTGTTGTTATCATCCATGGAAAGATCAGGCATGGGCCTTTCATCTTGGTATATAAAACTTCATATGTCTTTTTTGTCTACCATTTCCTGGCTTAGGTCTCCCCAACATTTATATCTAGAGGGGTATGCTTTAAAGGTTTGAGATGGGGCATCAATAGGTCGAGGCTATCCATGAGACCTAGGAGATTGAGGTAACTCTCCTATTACGAAGGCACTCTTTTTTTATTTTGTAATCCCTGCACCCATTGTCCTGGATAATGACTTTGATATCAGAGATGTCAGGAATGGCCGGTGTATTCGTCTCAGAGGTGGAGGCCAAGGTAGATGGGTCTACATATGGATTCGTAGGGTCTTCATCATTCTTTGGGACTTGAGGTATCTTGTAGTACTTGGCTTCCAAATTCTTGCAATAATAAAATGGTTTAGGATCTCCATGGACCATGACCTCTTGATTTTGATAGGGAAACTTGACACATTGATGGAAGGTAGATGCAATAACTTGCATTCCATGGATCCATGGGCGCCCCAAGAGGATATTGTATGGTAAATCAAGGTCAAGAACTTGGCATTTAGTTTCCATGATGGATGGCCCTACTTGAATAGGGAGTTGAATAGTGCCTTGAGACACCCTTTCTTGATCATCATATGCCTTGATTTTTATACCTTTACCTTTTTCAATGACGTCCTTAGAGAATCCTAGAATCTTTATTAACTTGAGGGTGCAAATATTCAGACCTACACTCCCATCCACCAAGACTCTTTTGACTTTATTTTTATGGACAAAGACTTCAAGATGGAGTGTGCGATTATGAGATGGTTGAGTTGGGAAGTCTTGATCAAAAATTTTTAGGAGATGTGGCGTGGTGATGTGTTCGACCATAGCTTGGAACTAGTTTTCCTGTGGGGACAGTGGATGAATCCAATGCTTCTTCTAGGATTTTCCTATGTGCGGGTGATATTTTTAGCAACTCCATGATAGAGATCTAGGCGAGGGTTCTTTTCAACTAGTCCAAGAAACTATAACCATTGGGTATTAACTTTGGATTTGTAGTGAATGCTTTGGGTGCTTGAGATGATCTAGAAATGGTACCTCTTCCACCACGTGTGGTGACTTCGCAATCGACTTTGGCTCACTTGATGTTGAAAATAGTGACCCATTCATCTAAGGATGCAACAACATGATCATAAACATGGTTTACATTGCCATACTTTTCCTTTCCATTATTTTTCCCTTTATTGTGATTTGGCATCGGATTCGTGTATATCTTAAGGTCTTGATTTTCTGCAAGTTGTTCAACGTTTATGGTTTTGTCATTGATAAGGTCTTGGATCAAATTTTTTAGTCTCATGCAACTCACTATCATATGTCCCTTGATTTTATGAAAATTGCAAAGGTGATTTTTGTTATACCATGGTGGTTTTACTTGGGGCTCTTGATAATTCTTATAAATGGGGATTTTAATGAGATTCTCTTGTACCTATTTCTTCATGACAGATTCGATTGATTCCCCAAGGGTTGTGTATTTTTGTTTGGGGGGATACTTGTTTTGTGGGGGTGGTCCCCCTTGATTATTCAGATTATTGACTGCTTGATTGTTGGGTTGTTGTGATATTGCATTGGCTTGTGTGTTGTTTTGGTTGTTGACTTGCGGTTGATGATATGATCGTGTGTTTTGCCTTGGGGCTCTGATTATAACTTTGGCATCAACTACACCATCCTTATTAACGTTCTTGTTCTTTTCCCATGTGTGAGGTTTTTCATTATAACTGGTTGATGGCTGGTTATCCTAGTGTGTGGGTGTACCCCCTTGTGCAATAAGGGCTCTTTCGATGTTGAGTGCCTTGGGGATCAATTGGTCATATGTGGTGATTGCATTGTATTTTTAGATGGAAATACAAGGTCTTCTTGAGATTGGCGATGATGGTACAGATTTACTATTCTTCAAGCATATTCCACTTTCTCATGTTGGCCTTGGATTGCCATCATTGTAAGAAGGATGCGAATGTTTCCCCCTTAGCTTGTTTGAGAGCAGATATTTCTTCTAGACTCACGTCCATTCCTATTTTGAATGTGTAGTTCTATATGAATGCATTCACAATTTCTTGGGACTTTTTGATTCCAGGGGGGAGACGAGAGGACCATTCCATTGCTAGGCCGACCAAACTTTGAGGGAAAAGTCACATTAAGTAAGAATCATTGTATGAAACTTCCATACAATGCACTTTGAATTCCCTGATGTGATCTTCAGGATTACCCTTCCCACGATATTTGTCAAATTTAGGGATTTCAAATCCTTTTGGGAATGGAACCATCATGATGCTTCTGTCAAATGGATAAGGGCACAAAATGCTTGGCATTTTCATTGTTTTTCCAGATTGGAGGTCTAGCACTTGTTCTGAGAGAAATTTGATTTGTGCAGACACATCATTTTGCTGATCGGGTGGTGGGATGAATGTGTTTTGGGGTGGTTTGATCGTTTGAATGGCAAGTGGGGTGTTTTACATGTTTGTGGGAGGTTGTTGCAAGATTTTTTGTGTGATCAATGCTTGTTGGTATGCTTGCAATTGTTGTTGTGCCAACAATGCTTGTTGTTGGTCTTGCTATTGTTGGGCCAACAATGCTTATTGTTGGGCTAATTGTTGAGCTACTTCTTGTTGCGATTGGTATTGTTGCAAAGCTTGTTGATATGCTTGTTGTTGAGCTACTTGGTATTGTGCATGTGCTTGTGCTTGTTGGGCTTGATATTGGGCTTGTTCCTGAGCTTGAGCTTGTTGGGCGGCTTGAGTAGCCTGGGTAGCCTATGCGGCCTGTGTGGCTTGTGCGGCTTGCACAACTTGAGCAGCTTGTTGTGCTTGTTGTGTGGCTTGATGTGCCTATTCTTGTTGAGAAACTTGTGCAAATTGCATGGCTTGTTGAGCTTTCACATCTTGTGTGGCTTGTGTGGCTTGTTGAGCTTGCGCATCTTGTGTGGCTTGCTGAGCTTGGAATTGTTGAAGAGCCTTTTGATAGGCTTGTTGGGCTGCTTATAGGGTGATGTTGTATTGGTTTTCCATGTTTGGTCTTGGTGGTGGAGGTGGAGGATTCAAAATGGTGTGAGATGTTGTGATGGGAGTTTGTTGAGGTGGTTGTTGAGGTGTTGTTGGATTGATGATAGCAGATAACATGGTGGATGGTGGGGTTGATATGCTAGGGTTTGAGGTATTTGAGATGTTGTAGATGGTGTAGTGATTGATTGTATTATTTGGATTGGTGTCACCTAGTGTTGCGATATCAGTGGCATGATCAGAGGATTTGGTATGTTGATTTGATTCATGATTGGAGGATTGCTTGGATTTTTTTGATTGAGGATTGGTAAAGGGGGTTGCCCTAAACCGAGGATTGGTGTGGATGTCAATGGTAGAGGGGGAAATGGTGGGAAGATGGGTGGTGTGTTTCCTTGAGAAAATGATGATGAGGGATCAAAGATTCCCCCTTGTCCAAATAGCCCACCTTCTTCTTGTGAATTCATAGGGAGAGATACTTGTGTGTTAAGGGAATATGTCAGTGTTGTGAAGAAATTGGATGGACTGTTGGTGTCATGAAAGACAATCGAAATGTATGGGTGTTTCAGATCTTGAGGGATGGTATTTGGTTGACCCAAGATGGTGTTTGCTTCTAAGTCTTGGTTGTTTACAAGGGGATGTGTTTGAAGAGCATGAAGCAAAGAACTCCCCTTGATAACTATGGGTTGACTTGGAGCATGAGATGAGATTGGTTGTGGGATGGGTTGAATGATGCTTTGGAAGGAAGGTGTGAATGAGACCAGTGGCATAATCCCAAGAGATTTCTCCACAATACTGCTTACATCATAATCAGAGGGGAGTTTAGCCCCTTCCTTTGCCAATTCTAACATGTATTGTGAAGGATTAAGTCTCATCATTGTGTCAACAATTTTGTGATTTTTGGGGTTTTGGACCATTTCTATGATTTCACCTTGATTCATTCTGACATTTTTGGTGATATCCTCTACTTGGAAACCTTCCTCTTGAAGATCTTGTGGTAGTTGAGGAAGGTTGAGTGGGGGATTGCTAGATCCAATGGGGTTGATCTTAGATGCATTTTGACTCAAGTCACTCGAAGTGGATGTTTCTTTGTTTGTTTCCATGTTCTTGTTTTGAGATCTCGTTTGGACCATAAAATGAGGATAAAATTTCAGAAATATAGGAGGTGAACCTCTAACTCTTTAGGTACAAAAAAGAAAATCTAAGATGTTAAGGATCAAGGATGGTGATGAGACAATGAAAGATGAATGATGTGAATGTTTGAACTCTTAAGGAACCTTGGAGGTATGCTAGACTTTAGGACTTTTGGATTTTTTATTTTGGATTTGATTTGGATTTTGATTTTGATTTGATAATGAACTTATAAACTCCAAGAGGTTGGATCTTGTCTTGGAATAAATTTTTCGACAAGGTGATAATTTAACTAAGTGTATGAAGAAGGATGCATCCACACACACTTAATCAAACAAGATGATTTTGATTTTGGTTTGGGAGGATTTTCCAAAAGCCTAGCATGAAGGATTTTCCCAATATTTTAAGAGTTATTTGTCAGATGGGTTTTGATTAATGTTTGAGGATGGATGAAGGTGTTGATTTTGATCCTAAGTGAACTTAGAGAGACTTTCGTTTACAAGAACTAGGTATTGAAGAACATGCTATACTTCTATGTGAGAAACTCAAAACGTTGAAAGAGACTTGGATTTTGACAATAATAGAACAAATACAAATTGGGATTGTCTTTTGAAGCACACTTGTAAAAGTTATAGACCAATCTTTTCCTAACTTTGTAAAGCATAGACTGACGTTTCTTGAGACTTCTTGGACTAAGACACTTGTTGCGATTGATGGACTTTGGTTTTGGGATTTTGATCTTGTGGGAAATCATTTGAGAAAACAAATGTGTGGGGTTCATTTTTTTCTTTTATCTTTGCTTAATGGATTCTTTTTACAACACATATTCTTGCTTAGCTTTTCAAACTAAATGTCTAATGTCTCAATTTCTTTTCATCCCACAAGGTCCATTATGTGGAAATCAAGAAAATCAAGGCAATAGTTTCCTAATGTTGACTTTAGAGAGAAAATTGAGATATAGACCCAAATACTTAGAAGCCTCTAAGGATAAATCCCTAGGAACAAGTAGTAATACTTGGACTTTTCAAAGCTATTTGCCTCTACTAAAGGATTTGAAATTTGATGACCTTTGTTAAATGTTTGTTTTCAAGATTTTGGACCCAAGCAATGTGTTTAATTGACTCAAAGATTGCACAACCCTAGGATGGAAAAGAAAATATTTGTTGAATTCCCACTTGGATAAATCCAGTTGCACTTATTCAGAGCAAATGATTAGAAGCTTTACCACACTGGCTCCCCTCCATGACACTCACTTCTATGAGTCAGCCAAGCTTTAGTTCTCATGAATCTCCCATGACAAAATTCTCATCTCCACAAAGAATCACAAATATGTAGGACGGCTCCTGAGGTCTGACCTCCTGACGCCAACAAATATTGGGATTTTGGTTTCTAAACAAAGGTTCATAGTCAATGCATCTATTTGGGTGGGCTATACATACAACAAGATTAGCTCTATTAAGGAGGACTCCCATCCCATAGAGCTACAGGGTTTCACGCACCACACGAGTACTGAGGGAATCACTTGTTGGAAATAACCATTCATGATACTTGAAATTTCCTCAAGCATCCATTTTATATTCCGATTGGAAGTGGCTTGGCTTCAACCTATTACCCATTTGGGCCATTCCCTTGGGGTGAGTACTTTTTCCCACCAAGGCAGGCCCTCTAAAGGTAAACAAAAGCAAGTAAGTGCATCTATAGTTTGATCAATCTTTGTTTGTGTGAACAAAGAGAGAACACATGCAATGTCTTTTCTCACACTAGCAAGATTTGTTCAATTTTTTAAGAGCCCAAATTTGAAATGTGGAGGAAATATTTTAGATAACCTAATATCACCAAAGTGCTTTTGATTCTCAAGATCGCCATGAAGTGCAAGAGAAGTGCATATGCATTTTGATGGTATTATTTTGTAAAAAAGATTACAAAACAAGCACATGTTCATTTTAAAGCCTTGAAGACAATAGTGATTTCTTTTTAAAGCACCAAATTTGAGTGTGAAATTGATTGTTCAATTTTTCAAACCCAAAATCAAATCTAGTGAGTTTCTAATATTCTTTTTAACCAATTTTGAGAAAAATAAAACTTTTGAATGTTCTTTTTAAAACCAAACAAAATTTAGTTGAGTTCTAAACTAAAAGATAGCAATATTCCAAAGATTGGTTATAGGTGTCCCCAAAGTGTTTAAAAACACTTGGTACAATCATGAAATAATGCCATAAGAAACATTCTCCTTTGTTTCTTCCTTTTCTTTCTTGGTCACTTCAACCTACAAAAGCTAGTTATTCTATAGAAAACAGAGCCACAAAACAGGTCAATGGTCAAAGAAGATCAGAACAAAAAAACATATTTTAAAATAAATTTGAAAGTTGACCCTTTACCCCAACCCAGTGTCACAATCCACGAAGGTGTCGCTATTTGGAGGCTTCAGTGTCGCTCTGTGGAAACTAGCATCGCTCTGTGGAAAAACAAAGACCATGATTGCACTGCTATGTTGATTGATGTAGCCTTTTGAAATTTGAATGACCAGGCCCTCTAGAAAATTTATGCAGCATTGCCCTTTGGTTGCAAAGGTAGTGTTTCTATATATAGATGCTAGATTGATAGCACCGTTGTTTGTCTTCTTTAGCATCACTGTATCCTAAGAAGAAATAGAAAAGAGAAAAAACAACAGAATTGACCAAAAAAATGTGTTAAATTTGAGATTTATGCCCTCCTAGTGCCAAATGTAGAATGCTTTGCCTAAACTTGTTCAAACATAGACCAAAAAAAAAACATTAATCCTCAAACAAGTTTAAACCAAACATTCCCCATGAAATTCATTCAAACACTAGAACAAGAAAACAAAGTAAAAATATCAAATAAAAGCTAATGAAATCTCATTCAAAATACTCAAACCAGCATCCCATGGGGGAATTGGTGCTTCTTTGATGTGGAAAGAATCCCTTTCCCAATCCCTTGATAAGCTTGATGATGATTGATTGATCCTTGATGAAAATGTCAATAACCTAGCTATGAATGATGAAATTATATGCTAACATGGATGAAATGTGGATGAAAATGGATACTTTGAATTCAAAATTACTATAATAACCTTGCATAAACTTGTGAATGATTGTGGATGCAAAAATGCCTAAGATTGTGGATGCAAAATGTCTAAGATTCTAGATCCCAAATCAATAGAGAAAACCTCTATTTCTAATAAAGAAGGTTGGAAGAATGAAGAATAGGATGAATGTGGGATTAAAGAAGGACCAATGGCATTGTGCCACTTGTCAACATGCTAATGAAGGAGAGTGGAGAACATTTTGAACAATGTGCATGTTAAATGCATGTAGGTGGAATTTGAAGTTGAAGAAGTGACTTGTGTAAGAGGGGATGTAAGAGGAGTTAATGCCAAGTTGGCTCAAGGAGAGGACATGTGAGAGCCTTTAATGCCAAGTTGGAGGACAAAAGTCCTTTGGGAGGGAGAATTAAAATAAGTGGAATATTCAAAGAATATGCCACATTTGAATGAAAATAGGAGGAATTAATAAATCAAATAAATTGATTTACATGTGCAACTTGCAAAAGCTAGAGGAATGGGGGATTAGTGTTAGGAGTTAATTAGGATTAATTAACTTAGATGAAGTTAGTTTGATTTGACATTTGATTTAGATATTTAGATTTATTTAAATCAAATGAGAGGATAGTTGGGAGATTAGCAATTTAATTAAATAATTTTGATTTATTCAATTAAATAAAGAACTTTAGGATTAAATAAAGTTAATTTATTTAATCACAAAGAGAACATTAGGATTTGATTAAATAAAATTGATTCATTTAATCAAAGAGGAAACATTAGAATTCAATTAAATAAAGTTGTTTTATTTAATTAGAGAGGAATTTTGATGAATTAATTAAATAAAGATTATTTAATCAATTGGTTAGTAAAGGAATGATTAAGGAAGAATGGTTGTTAGTGAATTAGGATCGAGTGCATGATATCAATCAGGATATTTTGATTGTCTACACTATGAATTCACAGTTTTACCTTTTGGGTTAACAAATGCACCTGCCGCATTTATGAATTTGATGAATAGTGTATTTAGGGACTGCCTAGATAAATTTGTCTTGGTTTTTCTAGATGACATCATAATTTACTCTAAGGATGAGAAAGATCACTATAGACATTTAGAGTTAGTCCTACAATGATTAAGAGAACACAAGTTGTATGGTAAACTATCTAAGTGTACTTTCTTCCAAAGTAGAGTGCATTATCTAGGGCATGTGATCTTAGCAGACATAATCTATGTAGATCCTGCTAAGATCAAAGTTGTACTTGAGTGGCTAGTACCCAAGAATGTGTCTCAAGTAAGAATTTTTATGGGTCTAGCAAGGTTCCATAGGACGTTGTGAAATTCTCCAAGATTTCTTTTCCAATTACTTCTTTATAGAGGAAAGGGAAGAAATTTGAGTGGAATGAGAAGTGTCAAGAAGCCTTTGATCTACTTAAAGAGAAGTTTACCATTGTGCCAATCTTGAAAGTACTAGATCCTGAGTGTAACTTTACGGTTGTCACAGATGCATGCGGGGAAGGTTTAGGAGGTGTGTTAATGCAATATGGGCAAGTGATTGTTTACGAATCTAGAAATTTGAAACCTTATGAGCAAAATTATGCATCACATGATTTGGAGTTAGCAGTTGTATTTCACATATTACAAATGTGGAGGCACTACTTTTTAGGTAAACCCTTTGAATTGAAAACTGACCATAATGGGTTAAAGTACCTTTTTCACTCAACCTAATCTGAACGCTAGGAAGAGAAGATGGTTAGAGTTAATAGCTAACTATGACTTCAATATCAATTATATAAAAGGGAAAGAGAATCGGGTTGTCGACGCATTGAGACGAAGACATCATATTGCTTCATTACTAATGATTCAAACCAACTTGAACAGACAAGTGTTGCAAAAGTGCAAAGAGGATGAGTATTACTTGCAAGTCAAGCAAGCACTCACTAATAATACACAAGATTCTAGGTATGATGGTTTTTATTTTGAACCTAATGGATTACTTAGATATAAAGGTAGGATGTATGTACCTAATGTAGGAGAGTTAAGAAATCTAGTATGGAAAGAAGTACATGAAGCACCATACTCTGGACACCCTAGAGTGACCAAAATGATGGTGGATGTAAAGCCATTGTATTTTTGGAAAGGGGTGAAAGGAGATACTGCTAGTTTTGTGGCTAGGTGTTTGGAATGTCAAAGGCTGAAAACATAGCATCATCATCCTACAGATTTGTTATATCCACATAACATACCAGAGAGGAAGTGACAAGTCATAAGTATGGACTTTGTGCAAGGATGGCCTATGTCAAGAAATAAGCACAATGCCATTCTTGTGGTAGTAGATAAGCTTACCAAAGTCACATATTTTATACCTAGGAATCTAACTAATGGAGCACCTATCATAGCAAGAAATTTTGTGCAAGAAGTGTTTAGGTTGCATGGAATCCCAAAGAATATTGTCTTGAATAGGGATACACAAGTCACTTCTAGGTTTGAGAAAACCTTATTTTCTACACTAAGGACTCAGTTGAATATTAGCTCAACATATCATCTGAAAACAGATGGACAGACAAAAAGGGTGAATCATGTATTGGAAGACCTACTGAGAATGTATTGCATGGATGAATAGTAAAAGTGGGAAAACTACTTACCCTTAGTAGAATTTGCTTACAACAATTCTTATCATTTTGCGATAAAGATGGCTCCTTTCGAAGCATTATATGGTTGAAAGTGTCAAACTCCTATAAGTTGGGATATAATTGAGGATAGAGTGAGTCTTGGGCTAGAGATGTTGGCTAAAATGGATGAGAAAGTTAAGATTGTTAAGCAAAGGTTGGCTGAAGCTAACGATCATCAGAAAAGTTATGTCGATGCTAAGAGAGTGCCCCAAAGAGAGTGCCCCAAAATTTTACTGGAGGTGAAAAAGTGTTGTTGAGAGTGAAACCTCACAAAAGCTCCATTAAATTTGGAAAGTCTTCCAAGTGAGCCCCATGTTATGTTGGACCTTTTGAGATTCTAGAGGAAGTGAATCTGGTAGCCTATTGAATAGCATTGCCACTAGATCTTGCCAGAATGCATCATGTCTTCCATGTGTCTTACCTTAAGAGGTATGTACCCTATGATAATCATGTGATTGATTGGACTGCTTTATAGATACAAGAACCCAAAGTGGTAACACTCGAGCCCATCAAGGTGCTCAGAACATGTAAGCTTCGCTTGCATAACAGGGAGGTTCTACAATGCAAAGTCCAGTGGGACCAGTATGCAGAACACTCAGCCACTTGGGAGGATTATGCTAAGATTCAACAAAAGTTTCCACATGTTTTAGATGCTTTTTTGAATGCTCGAAACAATATGTTGATTGTTTTTTTTTTTTTTGCTACATAGAATCATCGAGGACGATGATTCACAAGGGGGGGAGTATGTTACACCCCAATTGTGTAATTACTATTTACTATTACTATGTAGGGTAAATTGTGAATGTAATATGAATTTAGTGGATGAATAAATTGTTCTTGCTCTTTGTTATCACTGCTTTATGAATGAATGTCATCTCATTTAATATTATATAAAGGAATGCATTTATGTGATTGGATGAATATTGAATTGATATTCTAACTGTGGAGATGTATTATGTATATTGCATAGTTTGTGAATAGTTGACTATCATGTGCATGTGTTAGTGGTTGCAGGTATATGTTCAATTCCTCTAGGTGGAGGGGAAGCATCACTCAGGAGAAGGTCTTGGTCGGGTAACCAATAAAGTAACCTATTTGATCTTACACACACCACAGTAGAATAATTGAGTCAAATTACAAAATGGGAAGTTGGTAAGTCATCCGTAGTCAATATGTTTGCATTAGTAAGAGTCTTGTTTACTTTTGAGTGCATTAATGGGTGGTGTTTATCTGTTTGAGCTTGAGAGTTCTTTCCTTGTTACTATGCTTGTATTGATATGTGGAACATACGAGGAGTATTTATGCACACACACATGCATGTTGATGATAGACTATATGCACAAAGGAACATGCACATGAGGGTACATAGGTAGACGTATCTATGCACACTCATACACAAGTTGCTTATGTGCATGGAACTATCTGATGATTCTCACAACATGCATATGTATACATATAGATATATCACTCGTAGGCTCTTATCAATACCATAGTAATTGTATGTGATTTTGGTGTGGGAATCAAATGTGTGTATATATATATAATGTATATACATATATCCATATGTATATATGTATCCATATATGCGTATGGTGAAAAATGGACATATTCCCATATGAATGTATCGATACATGTATACATATGTATACATGTACATAGAGGCGTACATATATAAATATAAATATATATATATATGTGTGTGTGTGTGTGTGTGTACACAAGCGATATATTAATATAACAATGTGATTGTTATCTTGTTGTATTCATTTGTATATCAATTTTATAGACATGCTTTATTGACATATGATAAATATGGATATATATATTAACATATACATATCTGTATATATATATATAAGTATATATGCGTATATGCTATATATATTTAAATGATATTTTCTTTGAGATTGACTAACTTTAAAGCAATGATTATCAATCGATTTATAATTAAATCAAAGGCCGAACTATGAGATAGTAATGACTATATTCTTTAGCCACATTATATTTTTGCTATCTGCAAAAGAAGAGTTTATAATCTACAATCATTGAGCAATCATTAAGTCCATGAATGATGGTAGAATAAGTCGACGCCTCTTTTGTGGAAACCCATGGAATTTGTAAACTATAAGTGCCATGTTATTTTGCATCGACCAACATCTGTAAAGGCATGTATACATATTGAAGACTTTGTCAAACCAATTTATTAAGTGAATCGACTCATACTATGACTTAGTCAATATAAGCTTGGTGTTGCAAATCTGATGTTGAGTGTTTTAGATGTAAAGTAAATCCCGCCAACTATGTATGTGAATATGAAGCTTTGGCACCACCTTTGAATCATTATACCTGTAGATTTCCATTTTGAATTGCAAACTGAATTCTATCCTATGGAGATTTGAATTGGTCTCTCATTGTTGTCATTTAACTAAGTCTATCTATAGTCGTTTAAGTTGAGTATGTGCTTACATGTTTGCAACCTTTTAAGCTATGATATATGTGTTGTTGTGCATCCTTGTTGTTGTTAGAAACCATGCCTAAAATGAAGGGTGAGTACTTACCAGATTGCTATATAAATAGTGGAGATAGTGCACTTGTTTGGGACACATTATTCCTGAAGCAAGTTTCTACATTTTATTTACAATTCTATCTACAATATTCTGCCAAGTATAGTGAGTGAGAGCCTTGAGTTTTAGAGAGAGTTTATTATTATTTTGAGAGAATTATTTTCCAACTTGTGAGATAGTGGATCGAGTCTTTGTTGAAGGATCAATATCGGGCTAGTTGCTGATTTGGAAGTGTTGTGACTGCAACCAGTTAATTGGAAAGCTTATCATAGGCATGAGGATATTTTTCCCTTATCTAAATTAGTGTTGAATGATTTGCTTCATGATTGTTTTAACTAGTCTTTTATAGTTACTTGCACATAGGGAAAAGTAAAGTTTGTTTTGAAATACAAATGGAAACTATTTACTCTATTTGTGTAATGTTTGTAATTACTCCATGATAGGAGAGATTGTTTCTCATAGGTATTATTATTATAATAGATATGATTAGACATGGGTAAGAGATTGTTTGTCATAGGTATTGTTATTATACTAGATATGATCAAATATAGACAAGCTTAAGGAACACTCATAGCTATATTTTTAATTATACTAGATGGCTAGTAGGTTGCTCCTAGGATTATTATCCAGTGAAGGGAGGGAACTAGTAGGTTGCTCTTGGGATTGTTATCCAGTGAAGGGAGGGAACTAGTACTTTACTTTATGAGATGTGTTACCTTAGGTTGTGTTAAGAGATAGGTTATCCTAGGGAGTAGCTTTCCCATGGAGAGGGATTTCCTAAGCATATATATAATGGCCTTAAGTAAAAATGAGCTTGCTATAGTGTAAGTGAATGGTAGACCTTCACTAAAAGTACTGAGTGAGAATACTTTGGCCAAAGTAGTGTGATTTCCCGAGGCTCCACTATTAGTTCACCGTTTCCATTTAAATGCATGAGGGCTACCTAGTGTAGGTTATAAATCCTAGTCATGTAGGGCACAACACTAAGCTCAGAGTGGTATGTCATACGGAGTTACCCAACCAATACCTTCATCGAATAGTAGGGCCATCTATCATTGATAGATGTGCAAGGGATTGCATATGAATCTATGAATGGTGGAAAATCACTTGAGTGATGGTTCTCCTCCTCAACAAGTGACAGAAGACCAAGGTTTTGAAAGTCAGATTCCTGGACCATCTATATCTTATGCTATGAAGCTCGAAGGAGTTGCATATGTAGTTAAGTACTTTCTTGGAATATTATGCTTTGTGAATTATTGTAATGGAATGAAAATCCTTATTGTATATTTGTATAGCATCTTTATTCATTTATTCTAAATAAAGAAAGGAATTTTTTTATTGCAATGACTTATTACATAGTTTATTTTACTCGCACAGTGAAAACTTAGGAAAATTTACTTCAGTGAACTTTTGGCACATTGCACACGTAGTACCGTACAAATATTTCAAAAAACACAACTTACTAATATAAAAAATATTTGTAAACTAATACATCAATAGTATGGTGGATAAGCTAGATCTACTACTTCATTGAAATCAACCACAGTTGATGATCCAACCAAATCATCTTCTACAAAACCAAGTACTTAATATGTTGAACCAACATAATAGACTAGTAGCATCATCAATAGAATACTAAAGAAACAAATAAATCAACTATCTTTCTAGCTACCTCTATCAGTGGGAGGGCCTTTATGGTGCTAGTCCATATGGGGTTCATGGCTTTTCTAGTTGTATTGAAGTCTATCGACCTCTATTAAAGAATAGTAATTTTTATATTCCTTTGACCTCTATCCTACCTACCTCCATTATTGTGGTGGGGATGTGTGTGTGTAATTTAATGACTCATGGTTAACAATAAATCATATTTACTAAACACTAGTAACTTAATCATTTTGATAAACACAACATACAACCCCTACTCAAACAATTATAACACTTACAATTTCTCCCGCATATGCCTATGCCTAAATTGATGTTTATATAGTTGATTATTAAAAAAATATCAATATTTTGATTATGTAGCTTATTGAATAAAAATGTAAGCATAGATAAATATGGATTTTTGTTGCTTTTAATCTAGCATGGATAGATTGATTAACAAAATATGGTTTGGAACTTTTATGTAAAAATAATAATTCTAATCACATACCAATGAAATAGTGGCTTAAAAATTCCATAGCGTTCCACTAGTTCCTTTACCACAACTTCTCCAACAATGCCATGAACTCCCCCAAAAAGAGAATCTCCCAAAGGCATTTTTTTCTCCCCTAAAAATCCCTTCATCCATCCTTCAAGGAATGCCACCAAAATCAAAATTTTGGCACTTTTCATGCCATCATAGGCTTCATGGTGGATAATGCACTCAAGATTTTCAATAAAACAAGTTCCCAAAAACTACCTTCTACTCTATGCCAATGTTTGATAGTAAGCAAATAACTAGATATTCCAAGACTGAGTTGATATTGCCAGCCATAACTTCATAAAAATTCAAAGTGACCATCCCAAAATTCCCAATGATTCCTTCCAAAAAGAAAACCCTAGCAATTTTTAAATGAGATTATATGCTTTAAAAACAACTCAAGAAAAATACAACCAAAACTAAAACCTAAAATATTTTAATTCCCTTAAACTAAATAAAACTCAAAGAAGAAAATATAAATATCAAAATAACACAATGTAAATAAAAAAAAGTCTAACGTATTGGATCAATTGAAACTTAGATAGAAAATGACACACATTTTCAGCTTCAAACAAATGAAAACAAACTCATAAGATATAGACTTTATCCAACCAATCAAAGGCAATGAAAACTACATTCATAAGCTCATAATGGCATTCAAGTAAAACTATACAAGCCTACAAGAGAAAACTCAACATATAGCCATTTTTTGTTTTTGTGCAACTGTGTGGGTTCTCAAGAAGTATGGTGCAACAACCCCACTATCATGATTTTCTTTTCTCTCCCAAATCATGATCTCCCTCTGCAAGTGATAGGGAAATTTCTAACTTACATTGACCTCGTGATAGTAGATAGTAGTCAGTCTAAGTCCAAATTAAATAATCATAATCACAAACTAGTAATAACAATTAAAATATCAACTACATAAGACATGCAAAATAACCAATTTCATAATTATTCATCAATCACTTGAGAATGAAAATATTTGCAAATATTATAAATAACTAGATATTATCTCAAATTATGAATAATTTATGAAAATGATCAAATACTAATTATCATAATAACATATAGATAATAGTGTTATCACATATAAAACATCATATCAAAATATTGAATATGCACACATTTAATTGATTTATTTAAACATTAAAAATTTGTTCGTTATGCATAAATTAAAAAAAAAAGGATGTGACAACTTGCCTCTTTTAGAAGATATATGGAGAATTACCCACCACATTTTGTGTAGATTATAACACTAAAAAAGAGAATAATTATCTAAAAAAATGTGAGTCCTTAACAAAACACATTAATCTAGTGTCAATGTATTTAATAAAACTAAGAAAAATTATAATCTAACTCTACATAGAAGAGTTTCATAATTTATGTCAAATCACCATAAAACTCCATATAATTTGTTGCAAAACATAAAGAACCCTCCTTAAAATTTATATTTGTTAACAAAATCTTCCAAAACAAACATTAAAAATAACTTACCTTTACCACACTTTTGATTCATTTTACATAAATTCAATATACACCCCTCCACATTAAATGAAATAAATATCAAACATAATTCCATAGAACGACAAAAAAAAAAATTCCATATAACAAGATACATGTTTGGATTAATTTCATACTCATAGTTTGTGAAGAATTAACTCAGGTTAAATGGGATATATTAACAAAAATCCATACTATACTAATAAATCAATATTCCTTATTACTAAATCGATAGCATAAAAACTTCAGATAAATTGAAGATAGATTTGTACGTCTATACGTGGGCCTAACTCAGTTGGCCAAGTCACGTGGCACACGTATCTTCTAACTTGTCTTCATATTTCTACAAATTTCTACACGCCTATACAACACGTGTCTTCATAAATGCTAGTTTATTGAGGTATAAATACTGTGACTATGTAAGAAGTAGAGCAGTTACAAAAAAAAAATTAATGGAGCTTGATGCCATTGAAATGTTTTTTCCTCATTCTTCTTCTTTTGATAATCTAATCAAGGCTGCAATGCTGCGAAGTTCTTGCCAAATGCTGGTAGAATGGTTTTGTTCTTTGACTTGTAGAAAATTTGAGAACAACATTGTTGCAATCAAATTGGGGTCAAACATACAAACATTGACTATTTGGTCAGACATACAAACATTGACTTTTTTTGAATTTCTATGTATATTCGTGCTATCTTTGCCACCTATGTCTTGACTAGTGGCTATAGCTTTGGAGTTTTATTTTTTTATTACATTGTTTAACTTATTTATATTACATTTGTATTATTTTTAAATTACATGATTTTATTTTTATACGATCATATTTTTCTCTTTTTATATTATTAATTAATTATTTAATTAAAAGTGACAATATGAAAAATTACATTATATTACACTTATTGTTATTTTTTGCAATATAGAAAAATAGTTATCAATGAAATTTTCATGCTTTTCTAAAATGTATCAATAGTTGTATGAGGAATGAATACCCTCCCCTAACCTATAATTTTCTTTTTCTTCTATTTGTAGATGCTCCGTGATATATTAATTGAGAAGCGTATTGTGTTTTTGAAAGAAAAAAGAGATTATATCTTTGCACCAATAATTTCCCCTTTTGACTTCAATTAGAGCATTGAAATTGGAAATTTCATCATTCGTTATCTCCACTTTGTTAATGACAATCATTGGTATTCCTTTCTCCTCCTTATTCTTTACTTATAAAATCTCCTACTTTTCTGTAAATTTTATTTCAAATTTGTAAAATTTCATAACTATAGGCAACAACACATTTCAAATAAGTTTTGTTACACATCATCTTTAAAGAAAAATGGCATAATCAAGAGGCTCCTATTTTCTCCAAATTTTGTCTACCACCGAAATTCCTGTACTTGAGCTTGAGTACATAAAACCCTGGTAACTATCGAGGTTTTCTTATTTTTTTGGCATTTGTTGTCATTTTCATTTATGGATCCACTGGGATCAAATGTACCGAACAAGTTGGTATGTAGTATGTAATTAAATATATATCCAACCCAACATTTAAGAGCTAACTATGTTATGATACCTAATTGCAATGAACAATCGACACAAACCAATTCTAGACACCATGTAGTGCTCAAAAGAGTAGGGCAATAGAAAATTTACAATCGTGTAAAAGCATGGAAGAGTAGGGAAATGACACATTTACAATGGATTAAAAGCATGGTAAGTATGATAATATCCATGGGAACCTGTCAGTTTTAGACTGAAAAAATTAGTTACATCAAGAAAGCAATAAAATAGTATGAAATAAAGTGGGGAAAGGGTGTTGTTTTAGCAAATGCTCCCATAAATTTTTTTGCAGGTGGCAAAGGGCGTGCTCCAATTTTTTGTCACAAGTATGATCAACAAAAAGGGTTTTTATGTCAGGATTAGGCCTTGGGATTTTGCAGACCTGATGTTGCCAATTCAAACCGCAAAACTTGAACAAGACAAACAACCCAAGAAAATTAAGTGACAATCACAGAATAAATGAAGGATAATAATGTGTAAGTGTGAAAGTGTATTCCTTATATCAGAGTAACATAACATGAGAAAAACCAATTTTTTGTATACTAGCATTACCAAACTGAACAACACTAAAAAACTAACACCCTAATTTTTTAAACAGACCTTTGATTGATAAGTGTCTACAGCTGAGATGCATTAAGCCCAGGAAATTGGAACTTCTCTCTATACAAGGGATTAGTTTCTATAAGCTTTTTGAGTTCTAATAACTTAACGTTTCTAGCTGACCTTGTCTCCCCATACTTTCAAAGTTGTAACTTTTTAACACATGATTTTTTACACTGAAGTATGTTTGAAAAACTAAGTACCTGAAGTTATCCAAAGTGAAGAGTTGTGTAATCTCTTTGTATAGTTCCTCGTTGAATGAAGAAAATACTTTCAATTCTTTCTACTCCCTAGCTCTGGCTAACTTGAAATCACAAGAATATGAAAAAAATAAAAAAATGAATCTTTGAAGTATATTTCAGGTCTAAAGAATATAGCTTTGCACTCATTGCGCATTCATACTTTAGTTTATTAACAATGGATTTGTGGCATATACTAGTTTTGTATTGAATATTGTTACATTCTTGTGGTAGTGGATAAGCTTACCAAGGTAGCACATTTTATTCCTAGGAGTCTAACCGATGGAGCTCCTATCATAGCATGGAAATTTATTCAAGAAGTGTTTAGGTTGCATGGGATTTCTGAGAAGGTTATCTTAGATAGGGATTCTCGTGTGACATCTAGATTTTGGCAAACCTTGTTTTCTTCACTTGGTACCTAGTTGAATATAAGTTAAACGTATCATTCAGAAATGGATGGTCAAACTGAAAGAGTTAACCAAGTACTTGAAGATCTACTAAGGATGTATTGCATGGATCAACAATACAAGTGGGAAGAAAAAGAACTTTTTCATTTTTCAATAATAATGAGAAAAAGTTCTAAAAAATTAATTAAAAAAATTACCTTAACTTTTACTTTAAGAGTTATTTTATTTTTTAGATATTTGTCATTTTTATGATAGATAAGTAAATACACAAGAGCTATTTAATTTAATATTTACTTAAGAATTATTTTATCTAAGAAGTTGTCTATGTTGAGGAGATATATTGTTTTAATTTAATAAGATATCATTAATATGTTTGTTACTAAATATTGATAAATTAACATGTAAATGAATGTCAAATTTAAGATAAGGGGTTTTTGTTAACACACTCACATCATTACAATTTATCCCTTCCTATAATTCTAGTTACTACATACATAAAAATTGGAGCATATGAGAACAAGATAAAATAAACTTATCTTACTCACAATTTACGCAACAATCAAATTAAGTAGAAGATATTAAGTATAAGAGTTAGTAGAACATTGATGAAACTATACAAATAACTCATCAACAATAATCTTTGTTGCACCAAGCCATTGTGTTTGTGCTCAAAGATGGATGATTTGATGATATGTGAGTGCTCCTACCTACAACATAATATTTCATTCCATGGAGTCCCTTTAAAAATAGCTTGGGTTGAGGCCAATTTATATATTTTGGTCTTGAGGATTGGATTGATGGGATTAAAGAAGAGATCAAGGGCTCAAATTGGTTGATAGTTGGGAGAATGAGGAGAGAAAAAGTGTCTCCACATTGTTGTTGATGATGAAGGGTTCTAAGAGTCCTTGAAGAAAGTAGATGGATGAAATAAAAATGAGTGCTTTAGAGTACCTTGGGAGCATAAATAAGTCCTTAAACCATGTGACATGTACCAAGATCCATGTCACATGTACAAAATCTTATACCTTGTGTACAAAGGCCCATGCATATCTACACTTTTGGAGGATGTGCATGATTTTGAGGGGACTTGACCAAGGTTAAGAATGTGCATGTGAGGGATTATGGAGCTGATTGATTTTAGCCCACTAATAGAAAGTTGATAAAATAAATAAATTAAATAAATAAGTATATTTATTTTATTTTTGTGATGATGGGAGACTTAAGTAAATAAATATTTGGATTTAGTTACCTAAGATGGATTATAGAAGAATGTTGATTAAATGATTTAGGTTAGGATTAGGGTTAGGTGAATAGTGATGAATAAATAATGGAGGAATAGTGATTTTATTAATTAAATAATAAATGAGGTAAGTAGGGATTTATTCAATGAATTATAGAAGAAATGGTTAAATAATTAATGAGGTAAGTAGGGATTTATTCAATGAATTATAAAAAAATTGGTTAAGTAATCAACTAAAATGATGATGTGCTAATTTCTGATGTCTACTACACCTCTCTCCATTAAAAAAACATATTTCTTAATTTAGTTTTAAACAGATGTATTTAAGATATCTATGCTAGTTTAAGAGGTGTTTATTATAAAAACATACTTTTGTATTATTTTATTAATTTGAATTATATTGATAATTTTTTGGGGTTTGGATTATATGTTAATTTTTTTGTTTGTATTAATAATAAGTGGAGAACTGGATACAATGAGCAATTCAAAAGGCTGGCCTTAACAGGATTTTACAATTGTGGTTGTTTCATAAGCAACATTCTATCAACATTTTATGTAGGAAAATACAATTTTTTTCCAGCATTTATGAGGTATATACAGATTTGTACCAACAATGTATACATACCAACATAATAAGTCTCCAAACATACAAAAAGTGTCGAGTAAATTGAGTAGATAGGGTGTCAATTGTTTCCATTTGAGTCCCCTCCACCACTGTTGTCTTCCACTACAAATTGAACGTCATTTTCATTAGCCTTATCATGGTGAGGTTTGTTGTGCCTTATTGGGCTCCCCACTGTGATATTGAAATCTCTTTTAAGTTCCTTAAGTGCCTTTAGGAAGATTTCTTTCTTTGGACCATTCAAGTGACATGCATGACCACATTTGAATTCTCTTTTGGAGATGCTAGTTATACCTCCTCTTACCATCTCCACAAGCTTTGGAAGTGCAATTTCTATATGAAGTAGAACCTGTGAAGCAACAGAGAAAAAAGTGAGTCTCTTTGAAGACTTATTAAGGATCCTTATGTTCCCTTTAAATTTATCCTTGTTTCTTGCCTTCCATATGTGCCACAATATTTCCACAGAGAGAAAAAACCAAAATTTCTTAAGATTGTACTTCAACTTTTTATTAAATAAAAGAACAGTTTTCCACATAATATTATCATCTTTATCCCAAATATTTAAGCCATTACAGAATATTCTCCATATTTCTTTCTCATAGAGACAATCAAATAGAATGTGTTTTGTAGATTTAGGAACTCTATAGATAGAGTAAACATCAACATCATCAGATTTGGACTTAAAAGGAAGCCTCTGTAAAATGGTAAGCCACTTAAAGCATGATTTTTTAGGTTCAAGATTATTAGACCAAATGTTTGAAAGGTGATTATGCCACTCTTTATCGTTGAGATTCAAACCCCAACACACATTAAGGTGATTAATCAAAGAGGTATAAAAAACCAGGTCTTTATATATTACTTTAGCTTTAAGACCAGGGAGGGAGGTCCCATCATGCCACACTAAGTCAGTTGCAGGGTCGAAGGGGGAATCAGGCTTAGTGGGAAAGCTAGCCCCAACATAGACAGAGAGGATGGAGGAGTAAGTTCTGAAGGATACAAGTGAGAGGTTGAAGCTGGTGGCAAGCTCTTCCCAAGGTTGCAGGGAGCCATTGCTCAGAATGTCATTAAAGGTGTGGATACCTTGTTGGTACCACTTCTTGGATGAGCAACCTTGGAGGAGAGCAATGGGTTTGCTGACATAGTAAAGATTCCACTAGATAGAGCTAAAGGTATGGCAACTAACCCCATTATTAAGAGCAATACTAAGAGATTTGAAGAGGGCCTTATGTTTGATGAATTCCCAATATTTCCAAAGGCTCCTGAAGACTGTAGAACTAGTCAAGGTTATGGGACTGTCACACATGAGGATGTCACACAATGGAAGCATCTTCCATGATTTAGCATGTTTTGAAATGGTAGACTAGATGTTATTGTGCACCAAGACTTTCCAAGGTGTGTTTCCAACTAGTGCCCTTAGAATCCATTTTGTAGCTAGGGCTAGGCCCTGTAGCTTCAAGTCCTTGATGCCTAGACCCCCATTATCTTTTGGGAGGTAGCACCATTCCCATATAACAATGTGTTTCTTCTTTTTTCCTTTGCCATCAAAACACATGAAATTTCTTATCCTTTTCTGGATTTCATTGACTTGGTAGCTTCAGAATACCCAAGTTGATGCAAAGTAAATGTTGTAAGCTGATAAATTTTTTTGGCAAACTTGCAGCCTACTTGCTAGAAAAATATATTGCTTATTCCATTTGTTTAGCTTCCTTTTATTTTTTTCTTTTAGCCAGTCCCACATATCCTTTAGATTAGGGTTGATGGTGAATGGAATACCTAGATATCTCACCTATAGGGTAGGGCCTTCCCACAAAAATCAAAGTATTTTAACCAATCAGAGGGGAATCACCCCACCTGAGAACAATAGATTTGGATTTTGAAATCTTAGCCCCAGAGGCCTTGCCAAATAATTCTAATTTTTCCATTAGGAAAGAGAAGTTGTTTTTCTCTAGCTTGAGGAAGAGAGTCGTGTCGTCAAAAAAGTGGACATTCAACAACTCATTGTTATTATGTGCCCTAACACCATTGATTTTTGGGGAAAGGGAGTGATCTCTTAGCAAGTAGTATAAGGCATCAGATGCTATAACAAATAGTGTTGGTGCTAAAGGGAACCCTTGGCGAATTGACCTTTCTAAAAGGATTTCATCAGAAAGGGAGCCATTAACATCTACTTGAGTAGATGCATCTCTTAGTAAGACCTTATTCATTTCAAAAAAAAGTTTCAGGGAATCCAAAAGCCTGCAATATGGTGATCAGGAAATGCCACTCTACCCTATCATAGGCTTTCTAAAAGTCTAGCAATACCATTGCCACATTTTGATGGAATCTTTTGCCCATTGCATCGCTTCCCAACTTGTTATTAAATTTTCCAAGATATATCTGCCTTTTATGAATCCATTTTGGGTGTTGGATATAAATCTAGGTAGGATGTTGACAAGCTTTGATGCCAAGACTTTGGCCAAAATTTTGTACGAGACGTTCAAGAGTATGATTGCTCTCCACTTCTTCATGAGGGTTTTATCCCCCCCTTGGGAAGGAGTTTGATCAATCCTTTGTTAATTTTCCTCCCCAGTGAACCTTTGCTTTGGGATTCATCATATACCTAAGCAAGATCATCTATTACCCAATCCAAGAAACATTTATAGAATTCAATGGGTAAGCCATCACAACCAGGAGGCTTATCATTACTCATAGCTGCAATAGCATTTCTGATTTTATCTTTGGTCACTTTCTTGGAGAGTTTGGCTACTTCCTCCTCAAAAATCATTTTCGAGACCAGGTTGCTTATAAGTTCTCTTGCTTTCTGATTGTCATCATTGCCCCCTTCTAACTTGAAGAGGTCTTTGAAGAAGGATTGAAATTGCATCACAATTTCATCTTGGGAGGAGAGCAATCTTTCCCCATCCCAAATTTGACCAATTCGTTCTCTTGTGTTTTTCTCTTTCAGGAAATTGAAAAAAAAATTGGAGCCCTTATCCCCTACATTTAGCTAATTTAGTTTTTCCCTGGTTTTTTTCCCACTAATTCTATGCTCCTGGATCTTCCTGAGGCTACTTTTGGCTTTTACAAGTGCAACCCCAAGAGGTTCCTTCCTTGGGTCTTGTTGAATCTTAGACTCGGCTATAGCTAGAGCCTCTTGCAGCTCGTTCTCCTCCCTCATATCCAGGGCCTTCTTTTTGCCAATTTTTTGGAAGAGTTTTTTCCAACCTTCTACATTGGCATTCCACCTTTCAATGGTTGAGGCCTCTTTGAGTAGCCAGTTATTGATTTCTTTGAGGGAGGCAATAACATCTCTACAATCAATGTCCTTGAGAAGATGGGTGTTAAGCAAAAATGATGTCTTTTTTCCTACCCTTGGGCCTTCCCCATGGTTAACAATGAGAACAGCCACAATAGAGTGGTGATCCAAAAGTGTGTAAGGGTGGAAAAATACTTTAACCCCTTTTACATCTAGAATGAAATTGAAGGCATTTTTATTAGCATACATTCTGTCAAGTCTACAGTAGATCCTGTTATGGCCTTTTGGGAATTACACCAAGTGTACCAAATGTCCTTATAGTCTTTTTCCCCCAGTTCCATTGGGTCAACCAGTTTAAATTTACCTTTTAGTTTGTTCCAAAAATATTCTCATTTCCTTTCCAAGACATATCTATGCCACCCCATTTATCTTCTGCATGTTCAACCATGTTAAAGTCCTCACTAAGGATCCAGGGTGTTGAAAATGGAGGTAATTGTGTAGCTTAATACTTTGTAAAACTATTGTAGTTGTAGATCTAATTAAGAATTCTTTGTTACAATTTCTTTATGGATGATTGTTTGTTTAATTCATTTTACCATTTTTAGAAGTAGATAGAAGATTGTACAAGAATAAGACTAGAAGAAAGAAGTTACACAACATATACCATGGAAAAAACCATTTTGGGAAAAAACTCCACCAAGAATCAATGTATTATTTAATCTCATAATAATATTACAATAATTCCAATCCTTGCTTGAGATGCTTCTTTTTCCTTCAACAATTCTTCTTCACAACCTACAGTAAAATATGATAAACTCTCTGCAATAAATAGACAATAATGAGCCTTGTAAACTCCAAAGAGTTTACAATTACAAAGCACAATGCTTATCTCACAAAACCCACACCTATTCTTTGCAAGTAGAGTTCTACAATGAAGAACAATGTCAAAACAAGTCCATCCATTTGGGCATCCCAAACTGAAGTCATAACTCAACATTGATTTTGAAGATATCTTCTAAGCTTATCCTCAAAGTTGGCACCCAAGAATTGGCCCACTTAACTCAACCTTATAAAATATCTTATCATGCAAAAGTGTTAACACCAAGATGCCAACTTGGGTGCCCAAGGTGGGTCCAAGTCAATCTCTATTAACTGAAACATATCTCTCCATAAATTCATGCAAACAGGATGCATGATTGATCATCCCCACTTAACTAAATGTATCACTTGTTATTTTTCATGCAACTCAAGTCGTTATTCATGCATTCCAAGTCAACTAAAGTCAAATAGCATTCAACTGAAACTAACTACATGCAACTGAAGATAACTGAACCATAACTGAACTAAACTAAACTAAACTAAATTGAATTGATACTGAACTAAATTGAACATAACTTATCTTATCTTAAATGAATTGAACTGAACTTCATGCATGTAAACATCAATCCCTAACTTCTAGGATCTTTACATGCATTACTAAAGTGTTATCTTTTTCTCCAAATAGTTAACTTAACTCAAGGTGGGTTCCACCTTCCATGTGGGTGTCCCATGTGCTCCTATTATTTAGGAACTCATGTTGGACGCCCTCACACGTTCCTATCATTTAGAATTAATTACAAATTTCAATTAATATGTTCATTTCATTTGAATTTAATCTCTTTCTAATCCTAGTGTTGGGGAACACTTTCCAAGGACTTAGGAGATACATGAAATAATGTTTATGATTGCAATTAAAGGGCATCCTATTGCAAACATTTTCCTACTTGACATTATACATATTATAAACAAGGAATCATTATTATAAATCAAGTACAGGACTCAAGGCCAATGGCCTTCCTGCACCAACTAATCAATCCATACCAACTTCAAATGTAACATGCATAATCATGAAGCTCCAAGCAAATGATTAAAACCAAGAGAACTTATATGTAGGAACCGGTTTCATAAGATAATATGTAGCATTAATTAAAGTGTCAACTTTCTCAATTATTACCTTCCCACTCTCAACCATTCTCACACAAAGTGATACTAAACATCAACATGCTTAGTACAAGCATGATACATAGGATTTTTGGCTAAACACATAGCACTTCAAATTGCATGTGAAACCACCGAGTGTGTTGAACTCACATCCAACCAAGGTGTAGGCTTCTCGGTCTTTACTGTTGAAAAATATTTTCTTACAAGTAACCATTCCAACATATATCTCTTACCATAAGAGAACTCAAGCCTCACCTATTTCTCCAAGTATCCATGAGGACCTATAACCAACCAATCCATGCCAAACTTTAAATGCAACATAGCACTATCATGAAGTAATCAAGCAAATGATTAATGTACCCAATACTTAAGAGAACTACACAAGATCAATGTCAAAGCTCCAATCATGAATCAAGAACATAAACATGACAACATGATCTAACCATCTCCTACTAGGACATCACATGCACCATAACATATATACATCCTAGTGTCAAGAGAACAAGTACCATGCCAAACTCTAAATGCATATCAAGATTAAACCATGACATAATAGCAACCAAGAAAAAACCATAGCCCCAATCACATGAAGATAACCTTACCAATGATGCATCCACGTTATTGCCAACAACTCCCACTGAAACGTGGTACGAGCTACACATGGCATCATGACTACCATCCTCCTCATGAAGATCACTCTTTAACATCAAGCAAAGAATCATCACTAACATTTTTACATGAAATGATCAAAGCATTATTACCATCATCCAAGGATTCCTATGTAGAAGAATCATAACTCTTTTTCTTGTTCTTACAATCCTTCTTCACATGTCGCGGTTTACCATAGTTGCAACACTTTACCTTACTCTGTCCTTCAGACTTACCCTTCCCTTCCTTGTCTCCCTTAGGTTCCTTTTTCTTAGGCCTAACTTTTACAAACAATGCATCTTGTATTTCCATTTTATACTTACTCCTCATCTCCTCTGATAGGAGAGTATAAATTATATTGTCCATCTTTGGATCTGCACCACTACCACTAATAGCAACAATTAGATTTTCCCAAGATTTTGGTAAAGAACTGTGTGAGGGGGAAGGAATCCATTGGGAAAATGATAACTATGAAATCAAGATCAAAGTGCAATACTGAAATAAAAAACTAATCTAATTCAAAACACTTAATCTATCCTATTCCATCACTCATGAAATGAACAATTCTGAGCTATTTGAATGAAATTAGATCCTAAGATTAACAAAATGAATTCAAACAACACAAGAAAAGATTACCATCCCATGTTGGAGTGTATTTGCATGATGTTGGGTTGTTCGTATCACTACAAAGCCTCCATTTCTTGTATGCAAAATCTTGATGATCAATGCTTGTTCTTGAAGAAATGATGAAGCTCTCTCAATGGTGATCTTGACAGCACTTCGTTGCATAAGGTAAGTTGAACTTTTGATCCTTATTTGCAAAGGGAGAGGTTTGTTATATAGAAAAATAAATTTTGAATCGACGGTCAAGATCACGTTGGAGGAAATCCAAATCAACGGTCAAAATGATATGAGAGGATTTAGACATGAGGAAATTGTGCAAAGCTGATTGCAAAATTAGGGTGATTGAAGAATAGATTGGCTAGTTAGCAAAATAGATTGCCTAGTTAGCAATTGATTGATCAGTTAGGGTTGAGTTAGGAATTAGATGGTTGAGTTAGTAGAATAGATTTCCTAATAAATGTGACTCTTCAAAGATCTCAAGTCGACCAAGAATTGTGCCACTTCATTAAAGGATAATCTCACAATTTAAATAGCCATTTCAGGCTAACATTTAAATTTCCTTCAATTTTTGTGCGGGTCTAGAAGGAGCAACTTGGCGCTGCTAAGTAACATCAACACTCCCTCTCAGCTAGGGATGATACTTCCAATTGCATAAGATATATCACCTCAACGTGATGTCTACCACAATGGCTACAACCAAATGTGGAAAGGAAGAATATCACCTCAACATGATATCAACCATAATGGCTACAACCATGTATGGTATGTATAATTGTTCATCACTTGCGTGATGTTGTCACCTCAACATGACTTTCACCATGGCTCTCCCAGAGGGTGAAACACAAGTACAAAAGATCATCACAGACTCTCTCACGTGATGTTGTCATGGAGTCACACACATGACATCCACCATGACTCTTTTAGAGGGTGGAAATAAGGGCATTCACCTCAAATCTCAAAGAGAAATGCATTAACAAGAGATTTCACCTCAAAATTCTCTCACAGAGAAGAACTCATTAAACAAGGCTCACTGATGTTGAGACTCTTTCTCAGTTAAGGCTGGATTCTCCACCATACCAAGCTTATCTCGAAAGTACACAAACTTGATTCTGGAGAGAGGCTTGGTGAGAATTTATGACATTTGCTCATCAATGCTAATATACCTTAACTATATAGCCTTTCGAAGTACGTACCATACTCTAATATAGTGATACTTGATCTCAACATGCTTGGTTCTGTCATGAAACACAAGATTGACAGAAAGCTTCACACAACTCTAGTTATCACAGTGAATGATAGTAGGCTCCATTGATTTTCCAAACAATCCTGCAAGGATCTTACGAAGCCATACTGCTTCTCGAGTTGCCATACAAGCTGCAATATACTCTTCCTCTGTTGTACTCAATGCCACATATGATTGCTTCTTGTTGCACTAGGATATCATAGAAAAACCCAAACCGAAGCAACATCCAGAGGTGCTCTTCCGATTAGTGACACACCCTACCCAATCAGAATCAGTACAGCCGTGCAACTCCAAGTTTGCATCTGAAGAGTATCTCAATCCATATCCAACTGTGCCATGCAAGTATCTCAGGATATGTTTAGCTGCAATGAGATGTATTTGTCTCGGTTCACACATGAACTGACTAAGTGCACTCACAGCATAACAAATATCTGGTCTAGTGTTAACTAGATACATCAAGGACCCAATTAGCTGTCTATACATAGTAGGATCCACCAAGTCTGAACTAGCTGCAGCCTCCTTCAATTTATGTAGGCTGGTCTCCATGGGTGTAGACGTGGATTTACAATCCATCATACCAAACCTCTTAAGTATATCAATGGTGTACTTCCCTTGAATTAGAATCATCTCATTTGGTTTTTGCTAGACTTCTAAGCCAAGGAAGTAATGCATGAGTCCAAGGTCCATCTCAAATTCAGAAGCCAACTCCTTATTACACTCGAGAATCAAGTGATCTTCTCTAGTAAGAATCAAATCATCAACATATAAGACCAAAATTAATGCTTCACCATTAATTACCTTGAAGTATAGGTTTGAATCAGCATCATTCTTCAAGAAACTCAAACTTGACAGGTAACGATCAATCCTTTCGTACCATGCACTAGGAGCCTGCTTAAGACCATACAGTGCCTTCTTCAGTTTTCAAACATGAGACTCCTTCCCATGAACCTAAAATCCATCAGGTTGCTCGATATAAACTTCTTCCTCAATCACACCATTCAGAAATGTTGTCTTCACATCCATCTGGTGAATCTTCCATCCTCTAGATGCAACAATAGCAATGATGGTTCTAATAGAAGTATAGTGAGCAACAGGGGAAAAATTTTCTTCGTAATCAACTCCCTCTTTCTATGAAAACCCACGAGCCAGGAATCTTTCCTTGTACTTCTCAATGATCCCATTTGTAGCATGCTTGATTTTGAAGAGCCATTTCGAAGATACCATAGATTTTCCCTCGGGTCTAGGACTAATGTCCCAAACATCATTTTTGAGAATTGATTGGTACTCCTCTGCCATAACATCTCTCCAAACCTATTGACTAGACACTTCCTCAACACAGGTAGGCTCGGATTCAATAATATGACTCATCAAGGCAACATAACTGGAGAAATTATGTGGTCTTTTACTCTCTCTGAATGTGCCTCTGGGAGCTGCAAAACTTTCAGCCTCTTGCATAGTACGCTTGGCCCATAGAGGTCTTTTTCTTCCAATGACAATGTCAGTAGGCCCATCAGTAGGTTCTAAGGGTTCAATAGGATCGATATCTTCTTTTGCTTCTGAAGTCTCCCTCTGAATCTCAGGAGTATGGTCAACTTCCATATCTTGAGGAGACTCTTCATTATCGATCTCCATATGAGTTCCCCTAGATCTTCTGAATGCAACATCTTCCTCAAATGTGACATCCCTACTGATCTCGATCAACTTCTGTCCTAGAATGTATATTTTGTAGGCTTTTGATGTCTCGTTGTAGCCCACAAAAATTCCATTCTTGCTAAAAGGCTCCAACTTAGTTCTCTTTTCCTTTGGAACATGAATATAGACAGGGCATCCAAAGATTCTTAAATGACTAACCTCAGGCTTCTTCCTTGTAAAGGCTTCTTTCAGAGTCATATTCTCCAAGATCTTGTGAGGACTTCTATTCTATACATATACTACAGTCCTAGAAGCTTCTGCCCATAAGAAGGTTTGCAGATCTTGGTCATGGATCATGGCTTTAGCTACTTCCACGATCGTCCTGTTCTTTCTTTTTGCAATACCATTTTTTTGAGGATTATAGGGAACACAAAACTCCCTCTTAATCCCTGTATCAACACAAAAATACCTAAAGCTTCCAGAGATGTATTCTCCACCATTATCAGATCTTAGGACCTTGATTCTTTTACCAGAAAGATTCTCTACCAAGGCTTTGAATTCCTTAAACCTTCCTAACACTTCCTCAGACTATGTAGTTTTCAAAAAATAAATCCAAGTCTTTCTAGAGTGATCATCAATAAACAAAACATAATACAAGAATCCACTCAAAGATGGAACAAACATAGGTCCACATAAATAAGAATGAATAAGGTCTAAAATACACTTAGATCTATTTTCTCTACTATGGAAAGGAGCTTTTATATTCTTACCCAATGCACAACCCTTGCAAGTTCCTTCATGCTCTTGATTGAACTTAGGAAGACCTGTCACCATCTTCTCCATGATAGGTAAGGCTCGGAAGTGAAGGTGAGAAAATCTTCGATGCCAAAGATCACATAAACTTGAAGAGTCATGAACTAAAGCCTACAGTGAACGCGTACAAAGTCTATAGAAACTTTCATGTCTAACTCCAATTACTTGAGCATTCTTGAAGCTGGAATTCTCCATCCACACAAGTACTTTTCCTTTGGAGAAGGCAACTTGATATCCTCTATCTTCTAGGGCTGAAATTGAAATGAGATTGTGCTTGATTCCTGGAACATAAAGAACATTGCTCAACTGAAGTGTGATGCCAGAATCCAAATGAGTAGTATAAGTTTCAATCACTTTCACATAGTAGCTTGCATAATCTCCAATAATGACTTTTTCGGAAGACTCTTTCTCCACCAAGCTTGATAAGTGCTCCTTAAAACTCGTGATGTGTCGAGAAGCACCATTGTCGATCAGCCAAGTGTTAGTGTCTGTAGGTACATTGCTTGATAATGCCAAGTAGAACAAATATTCACATGTATCCTTCTGCGGAGAAGCATCATCAACATCTGCAATGGTGGCTTGTTGCTTAGGTCTAGTTGGACAATGCTTAGAAAAGTGGCCAAACTTATCACACCTAAAGCATTGGATCTTGGACAAGTCTCTCTTTTTCTTGGAGGGTGGAGCACCATCATTTCCCTTATCTCAATTTCTTTTGAAGAATCCTTTCTTTCCATCTTTTCCTTTCTTCTTCAAAGTTTGGGAGGTTAGAACATGAATATCTTCATTAGATGAACTTTGACCAATGCCTCTGGCCACCAATCTTGACTCCTCTTGAATGCAATCGGCTCTCAAGCGATCAAATTTAGGAAGTTTGGATCTTGCACTAATTCCTTGAATGTATGACTCCCATGCTAATGGAAGACCATTGAGAGCAAGCATCGTCAAATATTTATCATCAACCACATGACCAATTGTAGAGAGCTGATCTCTCAATTTTGAAATCCTCATGAAATAGGCAATCACTGTTTCTCCTTTTGCCATCTTCACATGGTGTAGTTGTTGCTTCAGTGCAAGTGCCTGACTTGTGTTGTTGATTTTGTACATTTCCTCCAATTTTTTGAACATCTCTCTTGCCGTCTTCAACTTGGAGACAATCGAAACAATATGGTCTTTGACATAATCAACCAACAACTTCTTTGCCTTGATGTCTTTCTTCCTTCATTTCAACTTCTCTTCTTCCTCTTTTGGTTTGAGAACTTTGGTTTCCAAAAACTTAGCCAAATCATTCTCTTCCAATGTGAGTATGATTCTAAACCTCCATGATGTGTAGTTGGATGCTCCCTCGAGTCTATCCTCAATTTTCAAACCATTCACCATCTTGACTAAGGTAGAGATAGACAAATAAATATCAAGAAGAGAATAGAGTATCGTTGTAAGAACAAATCTGATCACGATCTTCTCAAACCCGCTCTGATACCATGAAGATGATGGGGAGACTAGACCTTGTGACCTCTTGCCTGCAACAAGATGCTTAGTTAGCAATCCATGATTTTCTCAATCAAAAAGTGGGTGAGGAATATTAATTCATTCATTCATTCCAATTTTGATTTGATTTTAATTTTTTCCAATTTGAATAGTTTGATTTAATTTGATTTAATTATTCAAATCTAGAGGAAAGTGTGATAATTAAATTATTATGATTTACTAATTTAATCAATTTTGAGGAATAAGGTGAATTAGTGACGTAATCAAATAATTGATGTCGTTTGACTAATCAAGACAAAATAAGATAAGGTTAGGACTATTAAATAAATATAATATTGGTCAAGAATGATGAAACGTGAATTAATCAAATAACATTGTTTTATTTGATTAATAGTAGAATAAGGGTTTTCAAGACTTTATTAAATAAGCGGTATTTATTCAATTTGTCAAGAAATAATGAAATGTGAATTAATCAAATAACATTGTATTATTAGATTAATAGAGGTAATTAGGGTTTTGAATGTCGTTTGATGTCGTTCGATGCATTGTGAGATGTCGTGGGATGATTTTGAGATGATTTGAGATGTTTTAGAGATGTTCCAAGTTAATTCAGAGTCATTCCAAGTTATTTTGGAGTCATTCTAAGATGTTCTGAATTGATTTAGAGTTGTTCTGAGTCATTTTGGAGTCGCTCTAAGACATTTTGAGTTGATTTAGATTTATTCCAAGTTGTTTCAGGGTCGTTTCGAGACATTCTGAATTGATTCAGAGTTGTTCTGAGTCATTTTGGGGTCATTCCGAATTGATTCAGAGTTGTTCTGAGTCATTTTAGGGTCATTTCGAGACATTCTAAATTGATTTAGAGTTGTTCCAAGTCATTTTGGGGTCGTTCTGAGACACTCCAAATTGATTCAGAGTTATTCTGAGTCGTTTCAAGGTCGTTTCGAGACATTCCAAATTGATTCAGAGTTGTTCTAAGTCATTTTGGGGTCATTCTGAGACATTCTGAATTGATTCAGTGTTGTTCCAAGTCATTTCAAGGTCATTCTGAGACATTCTGAATTGATTTAGACTTATTTCGAGTCATTTCAGGGTCATTCTAAGACATTTTGAATTTGTGATAAGTGTTAAGTCAATTTTACATGTCTACATTTAGCCCCTCTTTGATACAAAGTACTAGTTGCTTTGTTTCAAAAAAAAAAATTTAAGATCAAGTCTTTCATGAAAAAAATGTATGCCCCACTATGCTCCAGTGTTTCGTGGAATGATGATAAGACTATATGCTGCCCCCTCGAGAGGTTGACCAAAAATTTCAAATTTTGAGGTCAAGCTCACGAATTTGTTCTATTTCTATTTCGATGTGGAATTTTGTGTATAGGTCCTTTGTTTCCTATTCTGATGTTTCTCTAAGCTTCTACTTTGAATGTGGAAAGTTTCCCTAAGTAGAGATTAGGGTTTTCTTGTGGCTTATATAAGCAATTTGTCTTGTAGATAGCTCATTTGTGTTTTGACTCTGTAGCTAATTCTTATCTCTGGTTCTCACATTCTATCAGTTTTCAAGGAGAAATGCCACATTTTGATGTTGTCCCACATCATTTCGAGCTTTTTTGAGAGGTTGGACGGCCTTCAGATGTTGGTGGCCCGGTATGTACCTTTTCTCTGTTTCCCTTTGTCTCGTTTCGTTCTTATTTTTCGTGTACAAAGTTTTTTAGATCAAAAGGAAGTTTTTTTTATTTTCCACGCCTTTGCATCAGTTTTCACGCCTTTACTATCAAGAATCCACACCTTTGCAAAATTTCCTCGCCTTTGCTCAGAATCTTCGCGTTTATTTTCTAAGATTTTTCTCTAAAAGCTTTCCTTTGCTTTAGAAGCTCACTTTTGCTTTTTTGACCCTAGAAAATTGCCTTTGACTTTTTTCCTCACCTTGCTCAGGATCCTTACCTTTTTTTCTAATAATTCTTGATAAAAGCTCACCTTTGCCTAAAAATTTCGCCTTTATTTTGTGTTTTCTGAGCATTTGCTCAAAACCTTTACTTTTGACCCCTTCTTCGTTTGACTTTAGCTTGTGCTTGGACCCTTAACATTTGTTCGTTTGTCATCCTAAATGTTGTTTTTCATCATGTTTTATGTTATATTATGTCTCCCACTTGTTTAGATTGAAACCCTAGCTTTATAGTTTGAAAACGATTGTAGGTTGGCCTTAGCATACTACAACCTAGGGAGAGACATCCATGACATTTGTTTGATCCCATTGCCCGTTTTGGTGTGTTAGAGCGGGCATTTCTTGATGTTGTGGGACTTCTGCATAGAATGGTACCAATGATATTGCTATGCAATTTTTTAGAAGAAATGTTGATGATAGATAGAAATTTGATGTGATTCAAAAGAAATATTGATAGTAGATAGAAATATGATGTTAATTCGGAAGAAATATTGATAGTAGATAGAAATATGATGTTGTTAGTAGTGATGAGTTGCTTTTGCTTTGCTTTAGAGACTTTGTAGTTTGAACAATCCATTTTGATATAGCAAATAAATACGATGCACCAGGGTATTAATGACCAAGGTGACTTTGTATTTATTGCATGGACTTTGACTCTACAAACAAGGAGTATTCTTGCTCATACCAGACATACGGAAACCCTATTAGAGTGTATAGGTGAGAAGCTTTAAGACATGTCAGATCAGTAACACAAGAGGTATTAAGAACCTAATATGTCACTAGTACACGAAATGCTCCAAAGACAACTTCCATACACAAAAAAAGCAAGTATTCACCATGGTAGTATAACAAGAGTATCCACAAACAACAAATCGAAATGACACTCAATTGCCCCCATTCCTTATTCTCTAAATCCTTATGGAAATCCTTGAGAGATCCTAGGAATGAGTCAATAATATAAATCACAAAAATAATAAGACAACAAAAGATAAAGTAATGCCATTATATCACTTGCCATATCTATTTGGGGTGGGTCTATTATCCGGTGTTGATCATGTATGTCGTAGGAACATATTTGTTAAGACATATCTCACGATGTTGTTGGGTCTTGTCAAAAAGATATGTATTTGATACTTGGTTTTGTTTTAGTTCAATTTGCAATTGAATTCTTCTGTGATTGTCTACTTGAAGGTTCCAACTATTGATGTTTGCTTTGTTTGTTTGTTTGTTTGTTTTTTCAAAGGGTGAATGTGACAGTCTGTTTATTATGGATGATGTTTTATTGCAAATTATGATTGTGGACATGTGTCTTTTTTTTATTTTTCTAAATTTTTATGTTGTTTTTGACATTTTTTTGGGACTAACCTAGGGCCTCAGGGGCTCATCAAAGATAAGCCTTGCCTACGTTGTACACGTAGAGGCTCGTAGTTCACTTGGTTTTTTTTGAATGTTTTTAACCCTTTTTGTTTTGTGAATGTTTTTGGATTTTGTATGTTTTGACTATTTTTGGATTTTGTGTTTTGTGACTAAGTTGAAATAAAGCATGTTGGAAACCTAAGGGGACTAACCTAGGGTCTTAGGGGCTAATGAGCTTTTCCTACGTTGTACACATAGAGACCATGTAGTTCGACCATTTGAGTCAAAGCATAAACTATTTTTGGGTAAACAACATTGATAATCTGGATTGATATTCCACTTCGTCTAGAGGATATGTTGCGGGAAATCTACTTTGAACTAGCTATGAGGTTCAGGAAAATGTTGATATCTTAGATGGTTTGAGTGAAGGAATAATCCACTATGTTGTTTTGTTTTTGATGTTTTTCAAATATTTTTGTTCTTTTTGTTGTTTTGAATGTTTTTGGATTTTTGATGTTCTGAATGTTTTTTTCCTTTTTGATGTTTTGCATGACCATGATAGGATACCCAAAGATCTAAACTATGAATAGCTTTTCTAACATTGCCCCCAGTTGTGGACAAGACGACTTTCCTTAATTAGTGACAAGCCATGGTTGGATATCTTGCTTTATTATGAAATGAAATGGGTGGATGACATGGATAGCATAAATAGATAATGATGCAAGTTTATTCAAACATAGCGCATGTTTGCCAAGTTTTCACTATGGTACCTGTTTTGAGAGTTCCACAAAGTGGTTTTCACTCAAAGAAAAATTTATTTCTCTTTACTATTTTTTCTTTCTTATTAATTTTTTTTGTATTTTTTTATCCTTTTTTTCTTTTTCTTTTTTGGGATTTTTACCCTTTTTCTTGGGGTATTCTAACATGCTTCATGTGTAGAAATTCTTGAGGTGGTGACTATTCAGCAATTCAGCTAGAGGTTCTCCTTCAGGAGTAGCTAACTAATATGCCCCATAGCCATAGCTTGTTGTGATGACAAATGAGCCTAACCAGTTAGGTTCAAATTTTCCTTTTCCATCTTGATTGAGTTGTACTTTTTGATTCTCTTTGTGGACTAATTCACCAACTTGAAAGTTCGTGTCCTTGATCCTTTTGCCATAGTTTTTCTTGAGTCGATTCTGATAAACTTGTAGATGGTTTAACACTCTCAAACATTTTTCATCTAGGAGTTCTAATTCATTTGTCTGGATACCCTGTATTCTTCATTGTTGACCATGAATTTTAGTGAAACTCACAATGAAGGGATTTCGACCTCAATAGGCAAGATGACCTCTAATTTGTAGACCAAGGAAAATGGTGTGGCACCAGTAGGTGTGAAAATGTTGGTTTGGTTGGCCCATAAGGCTGGGTTTAGCTGCAAATGCTAATCACGACTGACTTCATTAACAGTCTTTTTGAGTATCTTTAGTATGGTTTTGTTAGATGCCTCAACCTGACCATTTCCTTGGGGTTAATAGGGTGTGGAGAAGCGATGGTGGATAGAAAATTGGGAACAGAGCTCTTGGACATTTTGAATGGAGTTCCATTATCTGTTATTATTGTTTGGGGAATTCCATATCTGTAGATGAGATAATTCAAAATGAATTTTGTTATCTGTTTGTCGGTGATATAGGTCAATGGAATTTCCTCTATCCATTTAGTGAAGTACTATGTTGTTGTGATAATGAATTTGCACCCTTTGGATGAAGCAAGTGACATCTTGCCTACTAAGTCTAATCCCCATTGCAAGAAAGGCCATGGTGTGGTTATAGGTCTCATTTCTTGTGCTGGTGCATGAACAAGGTCACTGTGCTACTGATATTGTTGACACTTTCTAGAATACTGTATGCATTATTGTTCCATGGAGGGCCAGTAGTATCCAGTTCTAAGTAGTTTTTGGACTAGGTTAAGTCCGCCAGAGTGAGATCCAAAAATACCTTGTGAACCACTTGCAAGGTTGTTTGTTCTTCTTATGCATCAAGGCATCAGAGTAACATACCATCTAGACTACGATGGTATAGGGTATCTCCTAAGATGGTAAAACAGGAAGTTCTATAGGTAAAGGTTTTCTTTTGAGTGGTCATTAAGTCAATGGGTATGGTACCATATTGGATGTAGTCAAATGTATCTTGGCACCACAAGGAATTAGGACCAACAACAATACATACCAATTTTGATTCTTGGATATCGAATGCTAGTACTAGCAATTGTTCCATGAGGAACTCATATTTAGGTACATTCTATGGAATATCAAGCAGTGAGCCTATTGTTGCCATTGCATCGACAACCCTGTTATTGATTCGGGGAATTTTCTCAAAGGTTATTCTGATGAAGTATTCTTTGAAGCTATCCACCATCCTTTTATATGGTAACAATTTTTCATCCTTTGTCTAATATTCATCATCCAATTGTTTGATCACTAGCTGAGAGCCTCCAAAGACCTATAGCTCTTTTATTTGCCATTCAATAGCCATTTTCAACCCTGTGATAAGAGCTTCATATTTTGAGATGTTGTTTGTGCATGGGAATGCAATCTTGTAGGCCTTGGGTATGTTATCTCCTTGTGGTGTGAGAAATAGAATACCAGCTCTAGATCTGTGTTGTGTATGGGACCCATCAAAGTATAGAGTCCATTGGTCTATCTACTATGTCATCAATATACTCTCATCTGGAAATTCTACTATGAGAGGTTTATGATCATCTACGGGTGCTTCAGCCAGTTGGTCTGCTATAATTTTTCCCTTGATAGCTCTCCTATCCACATATTCTATATCAAACTCACTTAGGATCATGACCCATTTGGTTATCCGGCCTGTTAGGGCTGCCTTTGCTAGTAAGTACTTGAGTGGGTCTATCTCAGAAATCATCTTGACCTTTCTGTTTAGGATGTAGTGTCTTATCTTTTGTGTTGAAAATATGACAGAGACACACTCTTTCAATGGGTGAGTAGTTTAGTTCATAGCCCACCAGTGTTCTACTGATATAGTAGACTACCCTTTCTGTATTGTTATTATCTAGTTGGGCCAAGAGAGCTCCTAGTGTTGCCTATGTGGTAGATATGTAAAGTATCATTTCCTTTTCTGGGATAGGTGGCATGAGTACAAGAGGAGTAAGTAGATACTCCTTGACTTTTTGGAATTCTTGGTCACATCTCCCATCCCACTTGAAGGTGATGTCCTTATGTAGGAGATGAGTGAAAGGGTGACATTTGTCTGCCAATTAAGCGATAAATTGCTTGATGGATTGTAGTTTCCCTTGTAGGCTCCTCAACTATTTTAGTGTCTTTGGTGGAGGCATTTCCATTATTGCTTTTACTAAATAGCCGGATCTACTTCAATCCCTCTCCTTGATACTATGTACCCTAACAATTTTCTAGATGTTACCCCGAATACACATTTCTTAGGATTGAGTCTCTGCTTGTACTGTTCAAGATGATCAAATACCTTGGCCAGGTTTGTCAAGTGGTCTGCTCTTTTGACTAATTTTTCTAGAATATCATCCACATAGTCCTCCATGATTGTGTGTAGCATATCATGAAATATTGTCATCATTACTCTTTGATATGTCGCTCCTGCATTTTTTAGACTGAAGGGCATTACATTCCAACAGAATGTTCCCCAAGCACAAGTAAATTTTGTTTTGTGTTGGTCATATGGAGCGATCTTGGTCTAGTTGTATCCAGATAAACCATCCATTAAGGATAGCATCGCATGCCCTACTATTAGATCTAAAATCATGTCGATACTTGGTAATGGAAAGTCGTCTTTTGGATAGGCTTTATTCAAGTCTCTAAAGTTTGTGCATATCCTTATGCCCCCAGTAGGTTTGGATACCGGTACTAGATTTGATATCCATTGTGGATAGTCAATGGGTCTAATGAAACCCACATCTAGTAATTTTTTTAGCTCTACTTTTACCAATAATGCTATCTGTGGATGCATTTTCCTAAGTTTTTGCTTGATAGGCTTTGCTTCAGGTATTATAGCTAGATGATGTACCACTAATGTTGGATCTAGTTCAGGCATGTCAATATAGGTCTATGCAAAAATGATCTTTTGGGAATTGATGAAAGTTGTGATGTATTTTTCTTCTGGATCCAGTGATGCAGCATGGTAGGTTATCTTTGGGTCCTCTACTGTTCCAACATTTATGGGTTTTGTTTCCTCTACTTGCAATGCTGATCTTTCCTAATATTCTGATATGGGGAGATTGAATCTTCCATCCTCGGGTGCCTCTAAGAGGTTTTCTCCTTCTGATGCGTCCTTTATTTTTCTCTTTTCAAGATTTGATAGAGCCACAAAGTGGTTTTCTCTAGGGGGCCGTATTTTTTATGTTTTTTCTTTCATTTTTGCAACTGGAAGATTCAATCTCTCCACCAAAGTATGCCTCCTATTTGAGTTCCATGATGAACCCCACCTTGTGGTCTCCTATTGGTATTTCCATTTGAAGCCCCATGAACTCTGTAATTGCCTCGTCATTTTGAAATTGATCCAGAACAGGTGCATGTTGTTGTTGATCCCAATTTATGAGTTGTAGGTATTGGAGTGGGAGGTTATCATCTTGATCTGCAAAGCCTATGGAAGTGGATGAAAGGGTCAGTATGGCTTGGGTGTCTTTTTCCCACTGGGTCTCTAGGTCATCATTGCTAGAAGTGGGAGAGTCATATCCGGTGACAAAGGAAGGGGAATCCCACTTGTATTCATTAGAGTCTGTACCAAAATTGTAGTAGATGTTGGGAATGGTTTGAATATGTTGGAGATGGAACCTACCAACACTAAAGTTATCAAATAAGTCTTCAATAGGTAATTTTTTGTCTAAGGTATGATAGGTATCCAACGCCTTGATGCTACTAGAAGTTTCTCGCTTCTTCCAAGAGGTTTGTCCAGTTTTTGAAATAACCACATCTTTTGGCTTATAACCTAGCCCCATATTCTTCTTCCTTTGTTCTACTATAATAGGTTCTGACTGGCCTTTTTTGCGTAGCCCCAGGCCACCTTTTCCATTATATCCCATCTGTTTAACTAATTGATAACTTCTAATAGTAGGGTCAAAATTAGGTTCTGGATTTTCTGATTCTTCTTTATCCTCCTTGTAGATCATAGATAAAAAGTCCACCTCAAATACTTCTTCATCTTTCATGTCTCCCCACTTAGTGAAGATAGTGGGTTCGACAATCATTTGTACTAATTTGATTTCTTTTGGAACTCCACCATACACTCTAGGTGTTGGTGGAAGCATGCCGATGCAGAATGCTTGGTTGAAAAAGTAATTCCCATTACCCTTGTCAAGTACCTAAATGTTGGCTTCCATTTTTGGTTGGTCAATTGAGGTGTTTTTGGTTGAGGTAGATGGAAGTGTTGATGGGTCAACATAAGCAAAAGAGTGGAATGCTATGTCATTGCTAGGAACACGTTGGATTTTGTTGTATTTCTCCCTCTAAATTGGCACAAAAATGAAAAGGCTCAAGATCGACATATAGTGTTACCTCTTTTCCTTCATGGGGGAATTTTATGCATTGATGAAAAGTGGACGGGACTGCTTGTAAAGCATGGATCCAAGGTCGTCCTAGGAGGAGGTTGTATGGCAGCTCAAGATCTAGTACTTGACAAGTGGTTTCTGTTAGGGCTAGCCCTATCTGCACTGGTAACCTGACTGTTCCTTCAAAATTTCTTTCTAGATCATCATAATCCCTTATTGTGATAATTTTCCCTTTGTCAATTACATCATCATAATACCCCAGCTATTTTACAAATTTTAAGGTACAGATGTTTAAACCTGCACCATTATCTATCAATACCTGTTTGACCATGGTTTTATGAACACCAACCTCTATGTAGAGGGCTTGGTTATGGAATGTTCTTTGGGGTAGATCTTTCTCAGAAAATATTAAATGATTACTTTGTGTGATCTTACCAACCATAGCACCGGTATTGGCATGGTGTGATGGTTTATAGGTGGCATTGTTGTTCTTGCCACCAAGGTTCAAACCCCATTGGGGTGGTATTGTTGAATGGTTGTATCTGGTTCATAGCTCTGGTGAAAAGAGTTTACCCCTTGAATAAATCTTACCAACCATAGCTTGGAACTGACTAGGATTGAGGTTATCAGGGACTGCTATTTCTAATTCCTTTTCAAGTATTTCCCTATGGGCAGGGGATAGTCTTAGTAAATCCAACATTGAGATTAAGGCAGGTGTTTTCTTTAATTGTTCCACAACACTATAGTCACTGGGTGACTTGATTGTAGGTTTAGGTGGTGCTCCTTGAATTGTAACTCTTCCTCGGTGGGTGGTTACATTACAGTTATTGTCTCCTCCTCGTATAGTCACCACATTTTCCCTATTATCATCAACTTGTGAGATGGTTCCTAAAACTATGTCTCCATAAGTGTAATTGGCATTATGGTACTCTTGTTTCTTTCCTTTGTCATTCCCTTTGGCATGGTTTTGGATTAGGTTTGTGTAAATTTGTAGGTCTTTATTCCTCAGATGATGTTCAACATCTACCTCCCCTTTGTCAATTAAATATTGGATAAGGTGCTTGAGTCTCATGCAGTTGTTTGTGGTGTGTCCTTTAATCATGTGGAAGTCACATAAATCCTTCTCATTGTACCATGGTGTTTTGAAACTAGGTTCCTCATAGTTTGGATGATCATTAATTTTGAGGAGGTTTTATTGCACTAGTTTGCACATGACTATTTCCAATGACTCACATAGAATTGTGAATTTCCTCTTTGGTTGATCATACTGCCTATGTTGTCCTCCTTGATTCATTTGTGGGTTTACACCTTGATTGTTCTTGGGATATGTATTCTGGTTATTTTGTATATTGTTTGGGATATAGCTTGTTTGTGCTACCTGTGGATTGGTTTGAACTGTGTTCTGTGCCTGCCATATTTTTCTAGCATCAACCACTCCATCGTTTGTGACATTTTTGTTTTTAGCCCATACTTTAGGTTTCTCATTTGAAGTAGATGGATTGTCTTTTGAGTTATATATTTTAAGGGCACCTCTTGCAATGAGGGTTCTTTCAATATTCAATCCCTTCTCAATGGTTTCTTCAAAATTTGCTAGACACAACATTGTGATCCGATAATTGATCTCAAGTAAGACATTGGTAATGAATATGTCTACCAACTCCTTATTGGGAATGGGCCATTTACATCTACTAGCCTCGTGTCTCCATCGCTATAGATAGGAGATAAAAGATTCTCCTTGATTATGTTTGATTGTGGATAAGCTTGTAATGGTGACATCTTGTTCAATGTTGAAGGAGAAGTGACTTATGAACTTATTAGACAATTCATCAAAGTTTTTGACTACTAGTGTCAAATGGGTGAACCATTCCATAGCATGACCCATAACACTAATAAATTTGACTGCAAAATTCGATGAATTTTTTTGATGAAATATGTATAATTTTATGTATCGTCGGGTGCTTGTAAAATTTTATGTGTAATTTTCAATTTTTTAAAATTTTATCCCCGACGTTCATCAAAATTTCAACGAACATGGGTGTCATCGAAATTTTGACTATCAGTTTCGTCAAAATTTCGACAAACATGAAAAATAAGAAAAAAAATAAAATTGTGGCCAATATAAAGAAAAGTGAGTTCGCTGATTTATTGTGGCAGTGTTTTGCTCTACTTGAGACAGTTTGTGGAGAACTAAGGACAATTTTCTTGAGAAAAATCAAAAAAAATTCAAGAAGATATTGCCAGGTTGAGGGTAGTCATTGTCTTTTTGTAGAATTTAGTTGTGAAGTCAGATTTGTAGTTTCAGGTTTGAAAATCATATTTTAAAGCAACATCTCATCAAATTTCATTTTTAGAGGTTTAGGGTTTTGAGAATTTCATGTCCAAAATTTGTTATGTGGAATCACTATAAGATCACAACCAAGGAACAGATTCTTGTGACTGTAATTATGTGATCCATAACTCTATTGGTCACGTAGCACAGTTGTATTATAACAAATACAGGATGCATTCATGTGTGACCCAATTTTAATGTGGCTATGTTGTGATAGAAATGGAGGCACTCATATAATGTAGTTAATTCAGGTTGTATAATGTAGGTGTCAATCATCATTGGGTGCATTGAAGTTGTCTCAAGTTTAACAGGTTAGGATGTAATTATAGCATGATCCAAGAGTGATTACCTCTTGCTGCAATAAAGAGCCTATAACTCTGGTTGATATGCAGAGTGGTTGTATTATATCAATTATGTAGTGCATTCAAGCACAACCCATGTTTAATGGGCTATTCTAGAGAGTGATCAAGATTTTCTAAACCTTATGAATGTTACTTAAAAGTGTATAGCTTAAAATACAAACCAAGTTTGTTACATACTTGAATGCCATCTTGGGTTACTGCAAACTATAATAATGTGATATGCTAATAACCATTATAGAAAGTATTAAAGCAAGACCCATGCTATATAGGATACATTTCCCTGATCAGGTTTGCATACCTTAATGATCAAACACAAGCTTCCCACACACTCTAGGATACAATCCAAGATCATACCACAACTTTGTCAAGACAACTAATTTTCTGACCCAAGATTTAAGGTTGTTTTTTAATACCAACAGAAGCATTGGTAAGAGCATGATTAGGGTACAAACCCTAGGCCTCCATAGAAACATAAACAATAACTCTAGCAGATTAGTGAGGTTGAAATACCAAAAAGATTGAGACATTGTAGCTAATAACAAAATCTTGCAATCTAAATATTGTACAATGTACATTAGTACATTTTAAATGCAATCAGTAAGTAATGATAGCCACTTGAGATGTGATAGTCAAAAAAAGGCTGAGCAGTGACAAGATAATAAAGCTCAAACCTTGCATAGTAAAGTGGAGATTTTAACAGTGAGTTTCCTTACCCCCTTGCTGACCTTAAGGGTTTTTCAAATGCTTTTGGTAGTGTTAGACAAGGAAAATGCAATCAGGGAATGACTGTCCAAATGAAGTAACAGTGGTAATCATAGGTTCAATGTTTCTTCTTAGCCATTAATGTATAATGGAGGTAGTGGATTGCATGTTTGAGCAGTGTTTTGAGACTCATCAAAGATTGGAGAATAGTGAATAATACCTTGTGGACTGTGAAGTAGTGTCAATAAGGTTGAAGGATCTTAAGAACTACAATACCATGAAACAATGAGTCCCCTGTAGTAAGTAGGTTGTCTATAGGGCATAGTTTGATTTTATAGAAGGATGCTCATGAAAGGAATCTTCAAGTGATAGTGAGTGAGTTGTTTGAGATTGCACCGAGGGTGCAATACCCAGTCTTAAAGGAAGTTAGCAAAGCAGTAAATGTGCAAGAAAATCGAATCGTACACAACAAACAATTCACAATGTTATCTTTCATAATGCCTTGAGTTTGAAGAAAAAATCTCATTGTATCTTGATGAAAGTGGTGACCTTAATGGTCAATCACTGGCAACCATGATTTTAAAACATGCTATTGTGCTTATGGAGGCAACATTTTAAGCAAGGCAGTGAGTGGTGGTTTGGAACAATGAAAGGTATGAAGGACTTGCTTTATATGCATACTATGCAGTCTAGCTTAAGACAACATTCTTAGAAGAGATTGAAGGTGGATTATGGAACACAAGGGTTACCATGAAAAGGATTAAAGCAAAGACTGAGATCTATTTAAAATCCACGGTCATGAAGATATTAAAGATATCACATGCAAAACCCTAGTAGCTGGAGTAATGAATACAGTGCCAAAGAGGATAGTCTGTTGGGACAGATTTAGGAGATCTCCACATTATCTAATTATAGGGAAATACATCATTTATTTATTTAAAAGAAATCATTCTAAACCCTATATAGGATATATTGATACTTCAAAAACCTCTAAAGGAATTTGAGATTATGCAAATATATGTCAAGTAATACCTAGGTTACAAATAGTTGTGGGAACAATGTAAGATTTGTTGAGCAGAGCAGGAATGATATAAGCAACAATGAATCCTATGCCTCCTTTCACACACATCTCCTCACCATTCTCTGTCATTCTTTAGTAAAACACTTCTCCATTTTGGCGGTCTATGCTTGCAAATAATGTTTTGACGAATGTTTTAGAGTATGTTTATTAAAATGAAAATTCCATTCTAGTGGGCTACGCCTAAAAATAAGATTTTGACAAAAGTTTTAGGGTATGTTTATTAAAGTTTTAGAGTATTTTGGCAGGCTATATTCTTGATTCCTTAAATGATTTACTCAAATGGATTGTGACTAAATAAATGACTAACTATTTAGTCATTTTTATTTGTGTGACTAAATAATTTTTAATCAACGACCAAACTAGTAATTTATTACTCATTTATAGCTGAGTTGCAAAAAATGAGCAAAATTTAGTCATTTTTAGTTGTTGTGAATAAAAATTTTAGTCACCTAGTCATTTATTTGCCAAATTCTATTAGTATGTGCTTCCTTGTGCGATTAGGGCTCTCTCAATGTTGAGGGACCTAGGGATAAGCTCGTCATAAGAAGTGACGCATTGCATTTTTAACTAAAAGGATAAATCCATATTGACATTAGCAATGATGATTTCGACTTGTTGCTCATTAGGAATGGGTCACTTGCTCTTACTAGCTCGCTACCTCCATCGTTGTAGGAAGTTTGCGATCAAGTTCAATATTCTGATTTTAGGAGTCTAACGGTTGGAAATCATAGTAAAATCAGAATTTAATAAGTTTTGGAATTAGCATTTTAAAGTGTTTTTTGGGGTCATTAACTTCAGACTATCTTCTCTTTTGCAGGGGTGGTTGCATGCCAAATTTTTTTGGTGTAAAATATCAGAATTATTAGATTATGTTACTGTCAATGAATAAAAATTATTAGAGTGTGAGTTTGATATTTTTGAAGATCTAAATAGTCAAGCTTGGTAAAGAAAAATTATATTAGATAATATTAGTCCAGAACAAAATGAAGAGACACTTGATAGATTGTGGGCTAGATTGAAAAGAAAGGGTGATGGGAAATGTTATTTTCCTTGCAATAATTGCAAGGGCTTAAAGATGAGATGACTTTTAATCACAACAGCTAAGAAACATTGTAGGAAACATGGTCACGTTGAAGGGGGGCATGATTATCGTTCATTGATAAGTTGTTCATTATATGTGTTTATATTGATTGAATTTGTGAATGTTTATATCGTTTTAACATTATGTATATATATAATCACTTGATCATGATCATGGTTTATTTGTGTCTATCATTATTATAAAGGTGGGGCGCCCTAGGGTAGATGATATGGTTATCATGGCCCGAAGAATGTGGTTTTGCAAGCAGACAAACATGGAGCTGTGAATATCGAAGATGAAGTTAATGATCCTATGGAAGAAGATAATCATGTGCCAAAAAACACAGTTGAAGATGATGGTACAAATACATTGATCCATGACACATTTAGTGACAGAGCTGATCATGATGATTGAGATGACTTTGATGATGTTCATGATTTACCTGTACTTGAGAAGGAATACAAACCCCTTTATGAAGGCTCCCAAACAAATCTTCTCTCTGCTATATTGTTATTGTTGAACTTGAAGGTTATGAATGGTTTATCAAACATAGCAATCTCACGGATGTTAACGTATGTCATATATGTCATCTTTTTTCATCTATTTTAATTGTTGTTAGTTCATCACTAGTAAATAAAGGATGAAATATGTACCATTAATATTCTTTACATTAACAAATTATTTTTTGTTGTAGATTGATTGGTGAATTTTTGTTACCACCATCAAATATTTTACCTTGCTCATACCGAGATTTATTTGGCATTATGAAAGATATCGAAATGGAGTATCAAGCAATAGATGCATGTCTCAATGATCATATTATATATCATAAACAATAGGAATTTGCAATAGGTTTCCCGAAATGTCATATCAGTAGATATCAAACAGATCAACTAATAAAAAAGGTGCCTCAAAAGGTTCTTCGTTATATTCTCATTATTCCACGTATGCAACGATTATTTAGGTGTGAAAGCTTAGCACAATTTATGGATTACCATGCACGCGATAGAAGTGGAGATGAAATTCTTCGAATTCCTACGAATGGTTCTGCATTTAGGGACATGGAGGAAAAATGGCCACACTTTAAAGAAGAACCTCATAATCTCAGGCTTTCATTGGAAGCAGACGATGTCAATCCATTTGGAGAGTTGAGATCTATTTACTCGGTGTGGCCTGTTTTTGTTATCAACAATAAAATTCTTCCATGGATGTCAATAAAGAGGGAGCACATAATGTTGTCAATGATTGTTCCAAGTATTTGTTTATACCACTTTCTTTAACGGTAGCATCTCATTTGTCTATTTTGTTGCATAATGACTTATATTTTTTTCATTCAATAATCATGTATTACACTTATATATATTGCAAGAAATGAAAGCGGTAATAATTATGTAATATTTGTTCATTCAACTAGGTAAGTACCAAGTTAAAGATATGAATGTCTATATCGAAATTTTTATCGACGAATTACTAAAGTTATGGAATGGCGTCACTATGTATGACGTCTCAAGACCAATAGGAGAAAGACAATTTCAATTCCATGCAATGCTTGTATGGACAATTCATGATGCCCCAGGGCTAACACATTTTTGTGGTATGTTATAACATTCGACTGCACTTTAATAATATTTAATTTTATGAAGTAGATATCATGCATGTTTTTAAAATAATCTATTCATTATATATAATTATAAAAATTGACATATTTAATCCACTTATATATGATCTTGCAGGTCTTCAAACAAAGGGAAAATTTGCATGTCCAATTTGTGGTCCAAAGATGAAATCTCTTCGTTCAACAAGTTTAGGAAAGCAAGTGTTTGATGAGTATAGGCACTTCCTCCATATAAATCATAAGTATTGAACTACTGAAAAATATATTTTCAATGGGAAAGAAGATACTACTTCAAAACCACGAAGAATGACACCTCACCTATGGAAGTTGGAATATAATAGAATTAATCGTCAAGGTTATACATCGGATCAAATTGTTTATCTATCATATATGATATGTTTTGAATTTATATTTTTATATTGTGTTGTGTCTACTCATGCTGTAATTGACAATGATTGTCGTTGTTAATTTGTTTAACTTATATGCTTCATGAAGGTCGTCAAGGCATTAATGGTCAGCTTCCACAGGGACTGAAAAGTTATCCCAAACAATTTAGTAGGTTGTCCTACTATGAGCAGCTACAATTGTGCATTTTTTTGATACAATGCATATCGGAAAGAATATAACATAAACTTTATGGAAAATATTGGATGGAAGGCATGACAAATAGAAAATTATCAAAATTTCTAGTGATATTCAGAATAATCATGCAATGAAAAACATTCAATTAAATAGCGATGGAGACCAAATTAATATAAGTGCCTTCCTCGCTATTAACAAAGCACAAAAGCAATGCTATTAAATGTGTCACTCGGTAAAACGTGATTCTGCGGATTTGTCGCTAACATAAAAAAATATAATTACAAAGAAAGGTGAATTTGGGTCAGGGACGAAAACGCATGATTGGCATACCTTCATTAAGGTAATTATTCTAGTATATTATATACACTTGTATAATGCATGTAATTTTCAGTGTATTATGTTTACTACTTTTGAAAAAATAATGAAAACATCATTTTATAATTGTTGCAGTACGTTCTACCTCTATCTCTCCCAGACAACTTTGACAACAATGTCAAGCAAGTTATATATGATCTTGGAAAATACATGACGTAAATAGCGATATTTGTTCAATTCATTGTATACATCTTATAATTTCCATTTTTTTTACTTGTTATGTAATATACTGTATATTTTTGTTAAATCTCGTTAATATATTTGTGCCTTGAATCACTTGTAGATGGCTATCATCTAAAAAAATCCATAAAGAAGATATAAATTATTGGAAGAGAAAAATTTCTTGTCTAATGTGTGAAATGCAAAAGTGTCTACTTTCGACATTTTTCAATGCACAAGAACACTACCTCATACACCAAGTTGAGGAGATTGAATTGTGTGGACCTGTACACACAAGGTCAATGTGATGGTTGAGTGGCACTTGAAATTTTTGAAGGCTTTGGTTAGACAAAGAGCACATCCTAAGGGTTCTATGGTGGAGGGATATATGGTATACCAGACCATGGTGTACATTAGTGAATATCTTCCTATGTTTGCAGCAAAGATCCATGTAGGTCCATCAATCCCAACCCATTAAATAAACTGGAAGGGGAGTACCCGATGGGGGAAAGGTAGATTGACCCAAAGTGAGAGGTGTGTAATTATAAGATGGTCATGTGGAGATTAATTGCCTACTTTTACATGGTTTTTATGTATATTGTACTCATTTAATTTTTAATCTTCAATATACATCAATTATAAATTAAGGTTGTGTACTATGGTATTTAACTAATTATACATCGTTTGTGAATTTTAATTTATTTTGGTACAGTTGGTCGAGAGTGGGATGCACTACATTTGTATGTTGCAAACAATCTTGATTGGATGATGGTATGGATTGAACAAATGTCAACTGGCCGCACATTAACATAGGGTGTGGCTTCATTGGTTAAAGAAGCTCATCGTAATGGAGACTTAATACACAAAGGGAAATTGATTTAGCATATGGTTTAAGAGATAAATAGGTACATATAAATATATTAATCACCCCTATTATTTAATTATTTTCAATTATATTGATGTATATATATATGTTGAGATTGTTTTATTTGCATACATTCGGCCAAGAATAAATATGTTTATCAACTGACGATATTGCAATAAATTTTACATGTTTGACATATT
>VDFB02070149.1:0-11099 GCA_007258455.2 Sequoia sempervirens | reverse complement strand
ATATACAAATAGATCTGGAAAACACCTATAGGGGGACTCATTCACCACTTGTGATGAATTAGTCTCACTCCGCATTTTCAGGAATTTAAAGTTTTGATATGCACTTCAACACCTACTCTTTCCTTCCAACCCGAGTTCCAGATCTAAATCTATGAAAAAACCTACAAAACATAATATAACTTGATTTGCTAATGGGGGGTTTTCCTTGGTCAAACCCCTAGTTTGGTAATTAAACCTTGATGGAAATAATGCAATATGCATGCAAACCCTAGCCTTAAGTGTGTCTAAGAATAAGAAATTTGAAACATGATGCAATCCTATTCTAATGTGCAAGAACAAGATGCATAGATGAAACTTGAATAATGCAAGACTCACTCTAGAAGATCTCTAATCACCTCAAATGAATCTCAAAGATGCATAAACCTTCGTTGGGCTAAAAGTAGAGTGATAATGGAGGATGGAATCACTTAGAAAACAAGTTCTTAGGCTTGGCTTGATGGCTAGTTGCATCTCCCCAACCTAGAATTCTTCATGATTCACCATAGGCAACCATGATCAACCCTTGACAATGCTAGATCTTGAATTAAAGTGAGCTTGAAGACTTGCAAAAATGCTTTAATGTTTCTCCAAAGCTTCAACTTTGCTTGCTTTTGAAACTTGAATGCTCTTGTGAAAGCTTGCTTGAAGACTCTTGATGCTTGTCTCTTGAAAAATGCTTGCTCAAAGTGTTTAGAATTGATATTTAAATGGCTTGAAAACTTTCTTATATAGGCATTGACACCTAATTGACCATTAGTTAGATCTCAAAGGCCGACATCCACCAAAAAATTGAATTAAATTGGTGAATTTCCCGATCAAATTTGAAAATGACCCCAAATGGGACTCATTCGCCACCCTTGGTAAATGGGTCCCACCTAAGAGGAGTAATTCTCCCAAGCTGGCGAATGAGTCCCACCTTAGCTTTTTGAGGTTGGTTTTCAGGATTTTCAGTGTTTAAGTGATTTTATGAGATTTATAAGTGAAATAAGCCTCAAGATCTAAAACAATGGGTCATAGGGTCTTATTAATGATGATTTTAAAGGGTAATTAATGCAAGGGTGCCGAAATAGGTCCAATTTAAGTGTTAAAATGCCTCTTTTTTGAAGAGCGTACAATTTTCTACACTACGAAATGATATTTAGATTTAGGTGAACTTTTCCATATTTCACATGCATATAAAGCTTGAGAACAATGTGATAAGGAAACATATATCCAGGCTTAACTTTGCTAATACAAGTACCAAATATAACAAATTTTCATTAATGAATTCAAATTATTGTAATATTACAATCAGACATAAACACAATCTGTAAACAAATTTCCAACATGAGTACATATTAGGCCTAAACATCACATAATGAAGACACATAAATAATGATATTTACATTACAATCCAAAGAATGATTATAAATTAGTTATCAATTATTACATGATTACAAGGTAGTGTTCACATCCTAAACATGGATGGACTAAACTCCAATATAATAATGATCCAAATGTATAATTACAAAAAAATCTAGAATAAAAAATTCTTAGATATAACATGATATGACAATATAAAGTCATCCAAAGTTATAGATCAAAACTTGCTATATGATCCTCACATGAATTGCATGATGCTTTTCCATATTTATCATGTGCAATCACAATGGTGATCAACATCACCCAACCATGTGGTGCCTTGAGTACCACCTATCTAGAAATTAATAGATATTCACCATCCTTTTCAATCAAAACATGTCAAGCACTCATATGTTGGACATAATTAAGAACACATCACACAAAGTTTTCTCACTCATAAGGTGGACTACATAATTCTTTATAAATGATGAACATGAGGCTAGTCTAGGACACAAGATTGGTGTTCCTTCATTCTCCATGACTAAGCTAGAACTTGTTAGACCCTTGGTATTAATCCCAAAGGATTCATTACCCACCCAATACCAAAGCATGTGTACTCATATTAGGGATGGGGAGGTGATTAACTTAAATGAGCAGTGATATACTACATACATATTGGGATATAATGGGATATACTAATTAAATTTCATTTATAAATATTGAGTGTTCATAGAAGAAGGGAATAGGGAGGGGTAGGTACCATCATCGTGTCATACACTCAATACAAATAATGGGAGTGTAATTTCAATTCCAATCTAGATATGTAAGGTGTAGGTTCATTCAACTTAAATACTCCATCCTATATAGAATAATTGAAGGAAATTAGGAATTATACAAATTCATCCTAACCTTAGGAATTTGGTAAAATTTTACTTATGTTTAGCCACTTATACACCCTCTTCTTGTAGAGATCTACACTGAATTAAATATATTACACTTTGTAGTAGTTTTGTATAGCCTATTTATTATTATTTTATAATTAATTGTTTGAGATAGAGATAGACAAAGGAAAAGAAAGGATGGAGAGACTAAGATAGAGAGGACGAGAGAAAGAGAGAGAGAGGGAGAGGGAGAGGGAGAGAAATATATAGAGATATAGAGATATAGAGATATAGCTCTACACATGTGGATCTTGGTACCATGTCCTACTAAGAAACCAATATGATAGTTAGAATATTGATTTATTCACCTATAGTAACATCCAAATGAAGACTCCAAATTAGCACAAAATCTAGGCAATATTAATGAAAATATCATTTTATATGCCAAGTCTATTTTTTCCTTGTCTCCATTAGCATATCAAAAAGGGGGAATTAAATTTATATATAGGTGATATTTTGATACAAATTGGTGGCTCATTATATTTATTGGCATCAAATTTACCTAAATAATTTAAAATTTTATTATTGTGACTTGCTTAGGAATGTGTCCCTACCTTGATCTTCATTAATAATCCCTTCTTTTGGATGTATTAGGTGCATGTGTATGATAAGTTGGACATGTCAAGGTTGCATTATCCATAAAAATAAATTGCAAGCATTTTATTATATATGCAAGTAGTTTGGGGTATGAGAATGATTGTGACATAAGTTGTGTGCCTTATTATTTAGGGGCTATGTCTTTCAACTACTACAATGGTATTAAACCTAAATATTTTAAATCTCCAAACTAGTGGATTTAGTGTTCATGCAAGAATAACATTATTCTCTAGTACCTATTTAAGTATATATTTTCTATTGTTCAAGGCTAAACATGCATTTAATGGTAATGAGGTATCCATATGGTTGCAACTTGCAACTTGGGATGAGCTAGGTAGATGTGATGTATGAAGACACAATAAATACCTTAGAAGCTTGAAGATTATTACCACTTATTGATTAATGTTATATAGTGAGATATTTTCCTTATGTGCTTAGAATTTGGTCCTACATGGATCTTCAACTTCATATAGAAATGTATGTCTAAAATATTTGAGAGGATTGAGAAGAAATTTTTGATGTTAGACTAATAAAATGTGAACACCCAATAGGGTTTTAAGGTTACAAATGTATCCTTTGGAAAGATGGTGTTACCACCTACAAAATTTGGATGAGTTTGTAATTATTTATAGTATTCCCTTATGATCCCCATCATTTTGGATAATCTGAGAAATTTCATTGGTGTATCATGCTCAAGTCCATCAGGTGGTTGCAGTTACCCTTTGTCGAGCTATGGTCAAAAACCTATTTTGTAGAATATCCAAGAGAGTCTTTTTCCCCCTCCTTTCTTTCCTTCTTCATGTCCCTTCAATGATTTAGGTCCCAAATAGACATAATTCCAAATGGCCTTATTTAACTTGATCTTCCCTTCTTCCTTTTTGTCTAATTGGGGTTTTGAGTCTTGAACAAACAGTTGGACTTGTTGAGAAAATGTGTCTCAACCTTGCAATTACATAAGGTATTGTTCAACCGATGACGATGGGGGTGGGCATGGGAAACCCCCCCCCCCTCTGCCCCCAACGAGGGGTCCAAGGGAATCATCCCCCCAGATAGGGTCCAAGGGAAATGTGCCTTGGTGGAGGCTTAGGGGCAGTGCCCTTGAAAGGGAAATTTTATTTATATTTTATTATTGTAAATCTAGAATGTTCATGATTATGTCTCATATCCGACAACCGATATTTTATTAGCTTGAATTTCCATAGAAGGAAACCCTATTTTATGAGGGAATTATATTACAGATGTGTATTGCAATGTATTCTAAGAGTCTGGTAACAGTCATGTTGCCTCTAGATCTCTGAGTGGTGATACTCCTATGAGAAGCTTGCTTTGCAAGTATATTGTAATCTTTCTAATTTCTTAATAATATATTGGGCGGATTTTGGAGTGTGGGATTTCTCTCTCGAAAGGGTTTTCCCCATGTAAATCATTGTGTTGTGGTATGCATGATATTTGTGTTTATTTTTGTTTAAGTTCATGTAACTATTAAAGATCTATAAAGTTTTGCATTATTCTCCTCTCAAGATTAGTGTAGGAAGTAGTTATGCTACCTTAGCTTCCTTACAAGACTAAGGTCCAAGTCCACTCTTGACACCCACACCCGCTCCCTTCTTTCCTTCCTCTATCCTATCAGGACTTCAGGTCCCAATTGAACCTTTGGATTAACTCCAAGTTCCTATTTTCTTTTGCTTCCTTCTTTTCTCTTTCTAGTTCGATCGAGACTTTGGGTCCCGATCAAACACTTGGACTAGGTCCAAGTTCTTTCCCATCCCTCACTCTTTTTTCCTTCCATCCCATCAAGACTTTTGGTCCTGACAGGACCTTCATTTTCAAGTTCTCGCGACCTTACATGCATTAGTGAAAAATCCTCACTTTTTCTTGTGGAAGTGCAAAAATTATTCCATGTGGCAACTTTTTTGCGAACCTTCATGACGTTTTGCTAAGGCCTTGTTTCTACTTGAGGAAGTGTGGAAAGTATACCACGTGGTAGCTTCTTTGCAAGTCCACCAAGTTCTTATGGTGGACCCCTCTTTAACCTGTGGATGCACAAAAACATGCCATGTGACACTTCTTTTGTGAGCCCATATTTCTTTTCCATATTCCTTGTTTTCTCTCATGGAAATGTGGAAATGATGACACATGGAATCCTTTCTATGGATCCACTAGCCCTTTCCACTAGTTCTATCTTCATCATATGGACTCGTGAAAATGATGCCATTTGGCATTCTTTCTACGAGCCCATTGGGTTTTTCTGTGGATTCCCTTTTCGACCATAGAAACATGAAAACGATGTTAGGAGCATCAGTTTTGCATGTTTTCCCCTTTTTTTTTGGGTCCTTTTGTATTTCTATGGAAACTCGAAAAATGTGCCACATAGTACCTTTTCCACTATTTCGCTCTTTTTTGGTGGGCCCCACTTCAACCCATAGAAGTGTGAAATACTACCACATGGTATGTTTGGTCGAAAACATCTATATTTTTTTTATTTTTACCCTATTAAGACTTCGGGTCTTGAGAGAACTTTAGGACCTAAAGTTTGACAAGTCCAAATTTGATCAAGATTCTCGATCCCCATTGACAGCTTCTCTCTGATCTTATCGAGACTTCTAATCCCAACAAAGATTTCAAACCAAAGGATTGAAAGGTCTAAGTCCAATTGTGATTCCCCATCCTGATCAATTTTTCTCTTCCCTTTTGTTCTCATATCTAATCAGGACTTTGAGTCCCAATGAGACTTTCAACCCAAAGGGTTTGAATGGTCTAAATTCATTTAAGACTTTCGCTCCCGACTTCTTTCTCTTCCTAATTTTTCCTTGTTGAGGTTTTAGGAATCGATTGGACTTTTGACCCAAGGGTCCAAAAGTCCAAATCTATTTCAATTTCCCAAACCTAACTTTTTCTTCCGCATTGAGATTTTGGACTTTCTTTAGACTTCTAACATGATAGTTTGAATTTGATTTCTATTTCTGCTCCTTCCCCCTAGTTTTTTCTTTCTTAGGATCCTATGAGGGTTTCAGAACCCAATCGAACTTTTGGACACTCTAATTTTTTTTTATGTTTTTCACCATTAATGTTGCGACAACTTTCTCAACTGCTAGATTTGATTCTTGGGGCTATAGGGATTATGTTAATTGCATTTTCAACAGCTCCAAGTGGATAAAATGACATCCATGCTACTTTTTTATGATTCTCAGGCCTCCTTTCTGTTAGAGATCCAATATTGGCCATGGTTTTTTGTTGATTTTATGGGGGTTTTGTTTCACTTTTGTGTGCTCATTAATGTGGAGACATGGCATGGGTGGTCAGACCTATGTGGAATTATTTCTTCTCAAATTTGGATGTCTACATGTCTACATATGAAATTTTCTAGGGTTTCATGCCCTCTCCTTGGACCTTCCTCCCCATCTTACAAAGGTATAAATTTCACTTTTGTGCTCATTCTAAGGGTTGGAGTTTATTTTTCAAACCTTGTTCTAGAGAGAAGCAGTTATAGAGCCAACAAAAGAAATTATTCATAGGAAACCCTAGGTTTTAATATCTAGTTTTGGGTATAGCCATTTTTGTATTGTAATGATTTGGGTTTTATCCCAATCTTGTAATAACATTTGCAAACATTGAAGATTGAGTGATTAAAGGAAAAATCAACCTTAGCAGAGTGTATCCTCATGTGTGGTATGCATTTTTAGATGTATCATTGATTAGTTTTTCAGCTTGAAGTTTGTAAAATTTGTTCAAATATTTTGCATAATATCTTTTCAATATAATAAAGGAAATGTATGGGTATGCTTGAGGATTACTAAGAAAACTCTCTTAATATTCTACAACCATCTATTTTCTTTCTAAGTGTATGTTTAGAGCTTAGCTTGCTTGTGCATTTTGAAAGGCATAGTCTTTCGTGGTAACTTGATTAAGTCATTACCTAGTTTTAGTTATTACATCTATGGTTAAATATCGAGACTATGTTTCCCAATTGATAAAGGCAACAGTATATAATTATATTTCTCTCCTATTATCTTGAACACACTCCAAACACATCAACTCAAAAACCTTTAAAGTTTTACTTTATGTGTGTTTTACTGTTATGTTTGAATGAACACATTAGTACAAGGGTGTATCATAAATTCATTCTTAGACATTGGTATGGCAGGTTATTTGTTAGAAATATGGTAGGTTATATTCTAACACCAATAGTGGGATACACTATGTAGTGGGTATAGTTTGTTGTAAGGTATTATGTAGTGTTTCAAATCATCAATTTGGAATTTTAGAGAAACACCCCTTGGTCTTGTAGAGCCAGAAGTGAAGGAGATCTTACCCACCTCAATGATTGGTAGACTTATCTTCCCAAATTGAATATAGGTTTGTGGTAATTTTCCAATTTTGACACCCTTGGCACCTAGAAGATTGTCGAACCTTAGGGGTGTGGGGCTAACAAATTTGATCACCATCAGGTGGAAAATGGTGTTGGTTTACATTAGAGAATGTGTAAGAATTTTTTTCTTTTTCTTCCTTGACAAAGAGTTAAGAAGGTGTATTTTACTTGATCAAATATATATTTTCATAGCCATTTAGGATTTCTAGACCTTGAAAAATTCTAAAGGCCAAATTATGCATGTTAAATTTAGTTTCTCCAAGGGTTGGGTGTATGCTTCAATGGATTAGATTTATTTCTTGATAGATCACCCTTGCTAATATGGTATTATTTTTAATCAATATAGCTTGTCCAAATCTTGTAATTCATCCTTGAGGAGTCTTAAAACATATCTTTATAACAATGTGTGGAATATATGTAGTATCCTAGATATAGATTCCTATATTATTTAATGTATTTAGAAATCTTTTGATATATCTATAGAGTGCATTGTTGTTTGTCATATAATGGGTCTTATGTGAAATTGAGTGTGTTAGTTGTAGACGCGCAAAATTAGCATTATGCATTTGATCAAAATCACACTCATCCATTCATCAGGGTAAATTCATCAACTTAAATCAAATAAATCAAACTTGATCCTATCATCATCTCTTTGATTAATAAATCAATCATTTATTTAATTAAATCTCAGAGCATCATTCATCTCCCTTTGATTTGATTTAAATCCCTAAATCAAGTCAAAGTGGTCAAATCAGCCTAATCATCATCCTAGCTAATTAATCCTGATCTAATGCTAATCTCACCCACTTGCATTCTCTAGATTTGGCCACTTGCACATGAAATTGCATTTAATTGATTTATCAAAATCTTTATTTTCAACTTGGCATAAAGGGAGAATATTCTCCAAGTTTGAATCTCTCCCCAAGTGGACATGTACACCCAACATAGCATTTATGAGGCCTTACATGTCTCTTACATGTCCCCTTCCAAAGTCAAACTCAACATTCATTGCAAATTTGAATTCAAATTTTCCTCTCATGGGCTCTTCCCAAATCTTGCACATACATCAACCAATCACCACTTGACAAGTGTCCTTTCATTTGTCTAAATCTTAGTCCCACATTGGTCCATTTTCAACACTCTTAGCATTTTGAAAATCTATAAAATAGAGGCTTCATCTCTTATCAAACCCTTCACCATCTCTCCACAATCTTGCAAGGTCACTCTCTTCATTTGAGATTTGATCTTGTCCATTTCACTCCATCATCTCCATCATCTATAGCAATTTCATCATTTTAGCTATTAATCAAGGATTGGGAAAGGGTCACTAGCACATGTGACACCAATCCAATATGAGATAGTTTGCATCATGTTTTCTTATGCTTTTGCTTTAGATCTTTTGTCATTTATTTTCATTTTGAACATGATGTATTATTTCATAAGGATGTTAAATATTTTGATTTTTTGTTGAAATACTAACGATTCTGCAGGTTTTATTGTTAGATTTCTAACCACATTTTGTGGATTTTAGCATCCACATTAGTTATTGATATTTTCATTGAATTACATCCACAAAATAGACTTAAGGTTTACTAGTTTATTTTTCTTATAAGATTAAATATTAGACTTTGAAACCTAATTGATGTAGAAACTAATGTTCTTATAGATTCATTTCCATCACACCACTCCTAAATATTGCATATTATGTTTTAATCACTTTCATTATGTTTTACTTGTCTTATCCATGTATATAACAAGACATACTTGACTATCATAACCTTATAGGAGAACCCTTTTTAAAGTAAATATAAATGGGTTCATAGATATGTTTGTTTATTCTAAATGTCATTCATGAAGTAATTTACCAAAATTTATGCCAATGGGGTTATGACCAACCTATTTATCAATTACATGTATGACGTTTTTATTAAACATAAAATAGGTTTTAAACCTTGAAATGATAGGCTTGTGTAATGAAGTTGCATGGCATACATCAAGTGCGTATTTACATAGGTGAGCTTAGCCTCGGGGTTAACTGATATTGTTTGATTACTCTATACTACCATACGTAAACCTCTATTATTACCCTCCCAAGCTTAGTATGTCTAGAAGAGAAGAAGGCTAACCTTGATTTAAGGGTTGGTCCTTGACTATCCATTTCCTAATCATAATTCCTATCCTTAATTCCTAATTTGACATCCTCGGTCTTAGAATTATTACTTACAATTTAGAATTAGGGAGTTGTTAAGAGTGCTAATAGGTGCATTAAATAATGGTGGGAAAGAAAGTGAAGAATTGTTTAATGAGTTTCCTCTTTCTTGTTGATATATACCCTATATTATAAGGTTTCAAATGGATCTATTCATGACTTGATCATCTTGTGCTTTCTCATCATAAGTAAAACTTGGAGCTTGGCTTGTATTACTTGTTAAGGAGATCTTGAGGAACATTGATCGAGACATTATCTTACAAATGAATATTGTATCTTACATGGTTTATTCTTGGTTAAGAATGTTGATTTCCACTTAAGGTTCAAATTGATATTATCGTCTTACTATTTTTATTTTTAGAAATACATTGGTTTTGATTCTTTGGAGGCTATATTTTTCTTAGAATTTTTTTGTATGATATGTAAACCTTTATCTCTCTCTCTCTCTCTCTCTCTCTCTCTCTCTCTCTCTTGTATTCTTGTTCTATATTTCATTTTAAATATGTGTGGTTTATTATAGAATACTACTAATTTTTACAAATCAATTATACCACTATAGATTTTTTCTCATAAATTTAATGTGGAATAATTTTGTATTAAATAGTTAACATGTAGGAAAATATTTAAATTTCATTACATTTGGTATCCTAGGAATCATGATGTAATGAATAGGGGTGATCTATTTTCCTCTCCGACCTATTCATTCATCATGGTTACTATGAACAATTGGTTAAATAAATCCTTTGATAAAATGATTTTGTAACTTAAGATCATGTAAGGGATGATATAACTTAGAATGCAAGGATTGAAATATTATGACACAATTATTGATATGCTCACTTGGTCCTTGAGCACACCCAAATAAATATAAAATAGTAATCATAAGGCCCATGTTAACTTTGAATTACTTCAATAATACCTTTGTCAAGTCATATGAAATGTAATTATATATCCATAAGGTAATAATCAAAACCATTCAATAGCACGATATCTTAAATTCCTTGAAGATAGCTTGGCCAACAATCTAGATCCTCATACAAAAAATCAACACATGATGCACTAAAGCATCTTAAGTGTGTATTAGGGTTATGTTTGCACCATACACCCCAAAGTAAAATTCCTCAAAACCCGTAGATATTAGATGTGTAACAATCTCAAATGCTAATGTTGTATGCACAACATCCTTAAATTCATCATTTTCATGTCCATTATGCATTTTGTCTTCTATTTTCTCAACTTGATCTGTCTTTTGCATCATTAAAAATATAAGATAGAGGAAAGAATAATTGTAAGAGAAGGTTAGGGGCTACTAGGATGATTGTACCTATATGATTATGATTGGTACAAGAGGTGGAAGATGTAATGGGTTGGAAAATAGGAATGTAGGAAGAAATATAATGAGGTATGTGCATAGGAATATATAAAGGAATGGTCATGGGAGGGATGGCACAACTTAAGTTTAATGGATGTATAGTAGGTATAGGGAGAGTAACCAAGAGAGGGAGAGACAAAGTGGTGTGAGAGGGAGAGTGAGAGAAACATTGAGAATAGGTAAGAGAGAGAGGGAGAGGGAAAGAATGATGGGGAGAGGGAGAGAAGGAGA